>JAOTQR010109826.1:0-26318 GCA_025774065.1 Solanum ossicruentum | reverse complement strand
AAGAACTTAAAGTACATGATTCCAAAGTATATCCAAAGGTGGTCTCTTATTCTACACTAGTGCATTGTTTCATTTGAGTTATTATTTCATATAAAGTATTTGCTTCCTTACATATTCAGTACACTATCTCGTACTGAGTCCCTTGCGGGGGACCTGTATTTCATACTGTAGGTACAGGTGCTAGTAGATCTCCCCAGTAGGGTCCAGGACATCCAGCTGCTATTACCAAGCTCCAAGTTGCTTCGAAGCTTTGTGTGAGTCTAAAGGTTATATGTTTGCATTGTATAGTTATTAGAGGCGGGGGCCTGTCCCGGCCCTTATCAAATACTTTCTCTTATCAAGAGGCTTTGTAGACCGTGTAAATTAATGTATGCTCATGTCTCATACTTTCGACATTGTGTCCCCAACGGCCTTGTCATATACATTTCCTTTTGGCTGCATCACTATATACTTGCATAAAGGCATGTTAAATTGTAGGAATCCGTTATAAAGTGTATAGAAAGTGCATAGATACAGGTTGGTTCTCCCAAGCCTTATCGGTAACGGGTGCTGGTCCGCCCTAACAGAACTTGGGGCGGGAACGATTGATTGAGAATTGGGTCTAACCTGGATTTTTGAGCAACTGTAGAAAAATATGATTTTCTTAAGTTTGGGCAAAATAGTGGGGCTGTGCGATGGTACCGTGAATGCACCTATTTTTGAACCAATATATTTTGTTGCTAGTCTTCTCACTTTCGTCCAAGGCTTTGGGGTCTTAGGTCTAAGACTTCCTATGCGTAAAAACACCTATACTTAGTCATTTTTCAACTCCATATCATACAAAACATTCCCCAAAAGCCTCTCTAACACTTAGAAAAATATTTCACCACATTCTAGTGTCCCAATCACTTTTTGAATCTTAAGGAATCATACAAAGTTCAAGTTCTCAATCAAATTTCGTCAAGGAATTCTCCAATGTTAGCTATGTAAGTTTCAACCATTGGTTTATTTCACCTGTGGTGCCTAATCTTCCTTTTTACTTAAATTGCATGTTTCTAAGTTGATTTACTTATGAGTCCTACTTATTATGACTTTGACTAAGAACTATGTTGGGGTTTCATAAAAGTGTGACTGATTAAGCATGTTTTGAGCTATGAATCTGTGATCTATCTTGAGATTGGATGAAGGGATTTGATGTATATTTCATGATGGTATTACCAAGTTTTGGTGGGTTTACTTCAAGTTTCTTGCATTATTTCACTCTTTAATGGCATCATTTTATACTAGCATTACACACCTGCCACATATTTGATAAAATGTGCAGTTTTGAATTCTTAAGCTATTGACGATCTATTGTATGACCTATGACTTGAATGACTTTATGATGATGAAAGAAATATATATACAAGTTGTTTTCATAGAACGTATCTATATGTTGCAATTTGACCATACCATAGATGTGGAGTATGTAGCTCATGACCTTGTCGGGTGGTGGCAATCCTGTACTACCATAGATGAGGGATATGTACCTCATCCACTATGTCAGGTTATGGCAATTGTGTACTACCATAGATAAGGGGTATGTACCTTATCTACCTTGTTGGGTGGTGGCAATCCCGTACAATCACAGTGGAGGGTTTGTACCTTATCCACCTTTTCCCGTGTAGAAATCCCGTACTACCATAGATGAGGGGTATGTACCTCATCCACCTTTCAAGCAGGTGGCATGCCCTTGATTCCAAGCTCTAAGTTGCTTGGTCTTTGATGATTGTCTCTTTTTTCATATGTAATATTTTCTATATAAACGTAGTTTACTTCAAGCATCATTCATATATGTCATATTGTTATTATACTATCCATTACTTATGATATTGCATTATTCCTATATTGTCTATCTCTTGTTGCATTGCATCTTATATACTTAGGACATTCAAATGTACTAATGCATAATCTATGCCTACGTGATGTTACAATATAGTAACAGGAGACCCATTTGATTATTCTCTTCCATGTGGCTAGTACAATTTCCCTCTATGCAAGTTAGAGAGTCCTCAACTCTAAGGACATACTTCTCTTGATTTATTCTATGTATTAAATCTTCTTATATTGGAAAACTTTTAACTATGAGGGTGAGCCCAGAGACTTTCTTGGCACCGGCTCCTATCTATGTAATAGTTGTATTTTTGGAACCATATGATATGTTAATGCTACACTATTGACTTGTTATGTCTCTATGGCATCAAAGAAATCCTTTAGCCCCGTATTTCCCCTTTTTCTATCAATTGTTGTTGTTTCATTGCTTCCCCGACCAAGGATATGTAATGATATGCTAAGAGGCGTTTTTGGGGAACCTTCAGGTTTCCCATTCACCGTGTCATGACTAGGCCCTAGGCTTGGGTCGTGAAAAAACTTTGTATCATAGCCCTAGGTTGTTAATGGTTCTCGGCATCTAACAAACTGCGTTGATTAGATTCTTATTCATGGTTATGTTGTGCACTAAATCTATGAGCAAGAGGCTTTGAGATGTTTTAGGAAATGTTTCCCTTTTACTTGATATATGTTGTGCTATAGAAGTTAGGTAAGGTTTCCTCTTTAACATATGTTCTTTGACATTTGTAGATCATGACTAACATAAGAGGAAGAAGAGCCCGCATTCCCAAAGAACAACCGGCTCATGGAGAGCTCTGGCATGCTCTTACCTTACTAGCTCAAGCCATGGCTTATCAAGTCAATCAAAGGGCCCAAGCCCCTCATGCTACTACTCTGGCATCTCGGGTGAGACTTTATGAGGATGAATCCACGAGAGTTCTATGCGTCTAAAGTGGATGAGAACCCTCAAGAATTTATTGATGGGGTGTACAAAGTCTTGGCTATTATGGGTGTTAGGTCAGAGGAGAAGGCGGAGCTTACGACATACCAAATCAAGGGGCTGGCCCAAATATGGTATACCCAATGGAAAACGGAGAAGGGGAACAACATTGTGATTCTATGGGAGAAGTCTAAGACCGCATTTCTCAACCGATTCTTTCATCTTAAGCTTAGGGAGGCCAGAATAATGGAGTTCATGAATTTGAAGTAAGGATACATGAGTGTGAGGGAGTATGCCATCATGATCAACCAACTCTCTAAATATGCTCCATACTTCGTTGCCGACATCGTGATGGGTGTATCTGATTTAGTGAATAAGGAGTGTCGTGTCGCTATGCTGATTAGTGACATAGACTTATCTCGGCTTATGACCTATGCCGAACAATTAGAGGGGAGAAATTAATAAACAAAAGGGGCAATGAGGCCAATAGGGCACATTTCCGAAGTTTCAAAGGTGGCTAGTTTCATCAAGTCCAAGGGTCTTCTCACGTGACTAATAGAATGTTTGCCAATGAGTACCCAAGGGCCCAATGCTATGTGTCCAAAATGTGGTAAGGATTATGGTGGGCCATGCTTGAGGGATACTAATGCTTGTTTTGGTTGGGCAGAAGTAGGCCACAAGATGATTGATTGACCACGTAGATGGAACAATGGTAAGGATGTTCGTTCAAAAGGCCGGGGTGCAAATACGGTTCCTTTAGGTAGAGGAGGCAAATAAGGTGTTGCCCCTAGGCACAATTAGTTTTATTCTCTTCAAGGGAGGCAATGGGTAGATGAGGTGGTCTATATCATCCCCGGTATGTTAAAAGTCTTTGACCTCGATGTGTATGCATTGATAGACCCGAGTTCTCCTTTTATGGTTACTCCTTTTATTATCAAAAAGTTTCATGTTGAACCTAAATTGTAATCTGAGTCTTTTGTGGTGTGTACTCTATTGGTGCATTTATTGATACTAGAAAGGTCTATATAAATTGTTTGGTTTGTATTTTGCATAAAATTTTCCCTTGTGATCTTATAGAATTGGATATGGTGCCTTTTGATGTAATTCTTGGGATAGATTGGTTGCATGCATATTCTGCCTTTATTGATTGTTGAATCCATAGTGTAAAATTTCAATTCCCAAATAAACTCGTTCTTGAGTGGGAGAGTCATGATATGATGGTAAAAGGTAGGTTCATCTCATGCTTTAAAGCCCAAAATTGATCTATGGTGTCTCTATCATCTTGTGAGGGTTAGAGATGTTTAGTCCAACGTCCTTCTTATAGAGTCGGGTCCGATGGTAAATGAGTTCCTTGTTGTCTTTCCTAGTGGTTTTCATGGTGTTCCTTTCAAAATGGAAATAGATTTTGGTATATACCTCCTTCTCGATACTTAACCCATTTCCATTCCCCCTTATCGTATGGCCTCAGCGGAGTTAAACGAGAAATTGAGGGATTTATTGGATAAGGGTTTTATTAGGCCTAGCTAATCACTTTAGGGTGCACCAGTATTATTTGTGAAGAACAAAGATGGGTCCCTTAGAATGTTCATTGACTACCACCAACTTAATAGGGTCATAATAAAGAATAAGTATCCTCTACCAAGTATTGATGATTTGTTTGACAAACTTCAAGGGGCTAGCCACTTCTCTAACGTTGATCTTCATTTTGGGTATCATCATGTAAAAGTGAGGGAGTGTTATATTCCCAAAACGGCCTTCCGTACTAGTTATGGGCATTATTAGTTTGTGGTTATGTCTTTTGGGTTGACCAATACACCGGCTATCTTCATGGATCTTGTGCATAGGGTCTTTAAACCCTACCTTGATTGTTTGTGGTAGTCTTCATCGATCATATTTTGATATATTCTAATAGTGAGGAGGAGCATATGGGTCATTTGGGGGTGATGCTTCAAAAATTAAGGGAAGAGAAGTTGTATGCCAAGTACGAAAAGTGTGAATTTTGGTTGAAAGAGGTGGACTTTCTAGGCCATGTTGTCTCGGGGAATTGTATTAAGGTGGATCCTAAGAAGAAGAAAGTGATTAGAAATTGGCCTAGACCTTTGACCCCCTTGGATATTAGGAGCTTCTTGGGCTTAGCAGGTTACTACCAGAGATATGTGATTGGGTTCTCTTCTATTGGTTCTCCCATGACTAAGTTGACCCAAGATAAGGCTAAATTTGTGTGGACCGATGAGTGCGAAAAGAGTTTCAAAACCTTGAAGGATAAGCTTGTCTTCGCTTCTATGTTGTCTCCGCCGGAAGGGTTGGAAGGGTTTGTTGTGTATTGTGAAGCCTTGCAAATTGGTTTTGGTTTTGTTTTGATTCAAAATGGTAAGGTGATAGCCTATATTTCTAGACAACGAAGGTGCATGAAAAGAACTATCCTACCCATGATCTTGAGTTTGTCGTTGTGGTTTTTGCTTTGAAAATTTTTCATCATTATTTATCTGGGGTGTATGTTTATGTATTTACTGTGCAACAAAAGGTAAGCCTCCTGTGAAAGCTCCAGAAATAGATGATGCTTTCTAACTCACAGCTGAACTAGGCTCCTAGTGGAGGGGTAAATCAGAATCCCTACTTGAACTTGCACGCACGAAATAAAATGCAACGTCCCCAGGCAAAGGGACATCAGTACGAATAAACTTGTACTTGCATGTAAGGAAGGAAGTAAAATTGTTGCTAACTGCAATAAAAAAGGATTTTAGGAATACCACTAGTAAGAAAAACACAAGTTACCTTCATGTCTCACACTTAGCCTCCTAGTGTTTAAATATGCACAGTATGCTTGAATAGTCGCATGTCATGATAACATATATATAGATGCAAATGAATGACATACCCAACCAATTGCTAGCAGTGGTGGTCCTTTACTTTAGTGAATCGGCATTATATTTGCAAACTTGTGGCCATCTATGCCATGTACATATATGTCACGACCCAAGCCTAGGGCCTAGATGTGACACGATGAATTGGGAGCCCGAAGAAACCCCAATCAAGCCTGTCAACTTATCATTACATATCATTGGTCGTAGAAGCATGTAAAGACCTAAAATAAGATTAAGGGGAAAATTTTCTAAGAGATAACTTGCAAAACAACATTAAAAAGGGCCAAGGGGTCGTAGTTCATAACATAGATACATAACTTGTCCAACAAGTACCTCTAAATAAATAGATTGAGCAGGGGACAAGACAAAATAATCAGGCTCACCCTCATAGTCAATATAGAACCTAAGAAAGTGTCTCAATATATAGATAATAATAATCATAGACTAAGGTTCCCAAAATGGAGTACTCACCAACCAGCTTAAAATAGCACCGACTAGCTACATGTAGGAGGAGGATGATCAACTTGAGCATCGGTCCCTACATGGTGATATAGTGTAGGCAAGAGTATGTGTTAGTATGTTTGAATGTACTAAGTATGTGGGGTACAATGCAACAATAGATAGATATCATACACAAAATACATAGATTAGACAATAGGTATAGTATAACAATATGGCATGTATGATCAATGCATAAATAAAACATGCTTTCAATAACTCATGCTCATCTAAGATATCATATGTAAAGAAGAAACCAAGCTAGAATCCCAAGTATGGTTGGGAGATGCTATTCACACGTAGACACCCTGGTGGCAAGGTACACAACCCTCACATGCTTGATCTTATTCACATTTGGACACCCTTGTGGCAAGGTACATACCCCTCACATGGTTGATGTGATTCACACCTGTACACCCTTGTGGCAAGGTACATACCCCTCACATAGTTGATGCCATTCATTCCTGGACACCTTAGTGGCATGGTACATACCCTTCACATGGTTATCCGGGCTCCTATACCCCCCAGACCGGGCATGGTCTAATGCAACACATTATTTAGAACATATATATATCATGTACATAAGCTAATTTCATCATCAGAACATCATTAATTTAATATCTCATGCTTTGAACCTTCAATTCCTCAAGAAACCATAACCGGACATTTTATCAAACACTTGGGGGTATGTAATGGGGGTTAAAGACCTTACAATTTAGAGATGAAATCACGCAAGAAAATCCATTGTAAAACCATGAATCAACAACTTACAACACCCCCCAAGACATCCACATCAAAACCCCTCATCAAATATCAACATTAGATCCAAGATTTGAAGCTCAAAACATGCTAAAACAACCATACTTTCATGAACTAAAATCACTCTGCAGTAAATTCCTTAATATACAATACCCACATGTAAAATCAACTTTAAATCATGCAATATTAGTAAAAAGGAAGCTTAAGCACCATGGCTAGAAGGACCCAATGGTTCAACACCAAATACCTTAGCTTTGGAGAAGTTCTTGATAAAGGTTGACAATGGAGACATGAAGCTTGAAGAAATCTTTAAATATGGATGAGGGTTTCGATCCATTATTTCTAGAGTGAAAATATGCCTAAGTTTTTTGGGGAGTATTGGGGAATGTTTATGACTATATAATGTGAAATTTGACTAAGTATAAAGAAAAACATGTTTGGGGAAACTTGGGCCCAACAATTAGAGTATTTTAGGCCACATAAGAAAACTACCAGGTGAAAAACAAATCTCTGTGTTGCGAAGACGACGTGAAGAGGGATTTGTTTTAAAGCGCACCTCAGGCGCGTCGCGGAAGCATTGCGAATAGCTCAGTGGAAATCATCACTTAAAAATTTAAAATTACTAATCTTTCACTCTTAAATCCGGGTTAGACCCTGTCTCATCTAATTTGACCTCCCGATCACGAATATGAAGTTGGATTTTTGAAATAACAAATGAATTTTTAGATATATGGAAATTAAAATTTTAGGCATTCTGAGGCATGTTTTTGCGGTCGTTTTAATATATATACATATATATATATATATATATATATAAATAAAATCATTTGGTAAATAGGCTCCATACCTCCGATTATAGCTCGAAATTCATGCATAACATGCCATGTATGATATGAATTTTGAGTGCACATATTATGCCATAAAATAAATGTAGCTAATTTTGGCTCATTGGTACACTTATCATCATAAAATCATAATCATTATCGTAGCATGTACATATGACTCGTAGGATCTTACATGTCTTTCAAATAAGTTTGATAGCTTAACTTAACATTTACGATGAGGCCTTAACTCTAAAACTGTTCATAAAGGTGCTTGATCTAATTCTTATAATTGGTCCCATATCAATTATAAAAAGAAAGTATTTGAACAGAAGCAAGTACATTAGTAATTTGAAAAGGAGAGCATTACACTGGAGATTATTGGAAGTCAACGTGTTACTTGTTAAGTGCTTCAATTATGTTTTTAATTTGGAAAAAGGATTTATTATGACTCCTACATTCCCTTCATAGTCTACATTTATTTTAATGGAACTACCCCACGAAGAGAAACAACTCGAACATATGAATAGGTAGTCAGGAAATTGACAAAATGATATATAGATATCGAATGTCCAGTATAAGCGAACGAATGGAATGTTAACCTAGTAGCATCATGAAAATAACTCAGTTGCAATCCTAATGCCTTTTACAGAAGGTATTTCTAGAAACATATTAGTAATATATCGCATTTGACAATTGGGGAAAGTTCTTGGATTTCTTGCTGAAAGGATGGACGGAGCTTAGCCTTAACATACCTTTCCAACAGACGTCCAACGGCCCAAAGTCTCTCTCTTCACAAGAGTTGTTTGTTACGTCCTAATCTTTGCAACCACAATATACACGGCAGCTTAAAAACACCTATGAACATTCCAAAATGAATCATTAATAACCTAACTCGCCATATAGTTTTTACGCGAGGAACGTCCATAGAACTTTGTAAAATGACAGTAAAAGGAGAACCAAAATTATTATCTAAACACACCAGCTGCAAACCAACAATAACCAGCAAGAATACTATTTTTTAACTGCCCAACACTAGCCCCATGCAAAGCTAATAGGAGAGGAAAATAATTGCAAAGTGTAAGGCACACATTTCTAGGCTGGGGAGAATTTTAACGATAAAAAATGTGAAAAACTTACCAAAATCACCTTGGCCCTTGAGGGAATTTTCCTTTCAGCTTATGTTATTATTTGGGACGAAATAGGACTGATTTGAGCTTTAAAAAAGCTCAAATTACCCGACATCTAGGTAGGTTGACCCGACTGGGCCCATGACCCAGTTTCCTACATAGCCAGTCCCAGTAAAACAATCATAACTTTTTATTCTGAGGTCGGTTAAATGCGCAGTTTTGTGCATTGCAAACTAGAATCATAGATCGTAGATTGGTTATGGACCTTCTAACTCCTTATAATTTTGGAGATATGACCTGATAAATTTGAACTAAATTTAATAAGGATTACTTAACGAAACTGATGGTAACTTTGGGCAACCATTCTATTGCAACATTCTTGATTCCAAAACATAATGTATGACCTTTGTGATATTAAAATAACCTTCAAAAATGCATAAATAGAAAATTATACACTTTTAGTCCTATCCAAAAAATAAAACCTAATTTAAACCTTCCAAAAAGTGTGAGGTGCCACTTGGGCCATTTCTTTAATCTCAAATATGTGTTTAGGGGATTCCTTTGGCTTGAAACTTTAAGTCCTTGATATTGCTACTTATTTGAAGCTTTATTATCCTTACTTGCTATCATAAATCACATATACTTAGACAACATGCACACTATTCATATTATAGAAGACGAGAAACACAGGGTCTCACAGAACCAATCAAGGCCGGCCATACCATAGTAGTTGCATTCTATGTCAATGCCTTAGAAAAAAACTTTTGGTGGGAGATGACTACCATGATTCGAGGAGTGAGAGTCAACTTCATCTCAGCCATTCTTAATGCATTCTATGGATTGCCGATAATGACAACATGGTGTATAAGGAGAGATCCTAAGAGTTGGGCACTCAGTGGTTACTGGATAAATTGTAGAATAGAGTTCCTCCAGAGTAGTTTACCTCACATAGAGGAATTGACTCACATAAGTTCATCATTGAAGCTAGAGGTTGGCTTTCAATCATTTGCACGTGAGTCACTCCATCAAAACATAACACGACGGTAACTCTAAACTATGCACTTGTTATAGCTTCCACCTTGGACAATCTTCAGTTCAATATGGGATAGATTATAGTTGATTAGTTTCATATATGGCTCAAGGAAGAGCCAAGAGCTTGGTACCCCTCTTTGATTTCTAGACGATGCTATGAGACAGGGGTGTCTGTCCTACATATAGATGAGGATAAGAAGCTGGCCAAGGACATATATCTACTAAAGAAGAGAGTTTGCCTTGGGGGATAGAAAAAGAGATGGATTTATCTATTGGATCTCTCTTTTAGGAAGTTCATTAAGCTAGGATCAGAGGCTAGGGGTCTTTTTTGGGAGATATAGGTCCTTTAGTTTCTCTAAGACAACTTCAATATAGTTCTCTTACTAAGAGGTACTTGTCCTTATAGATTCATGGGATGAATGAGTAGATCAAGCAATTGGTTGCAGGCCTTCCTCCAAGACCATTAGGAGCTACAGTAGATGATTAGCCTACACTTGTATAAGTTGCAACTACCCAAAAAGCTATGAATGACTGGCTTAGCATATAAGCCGGAGGCAGGGAAATATAGATCCATGACAAAAGAAGTTCATGGAGCATGTGTAGAAGAAGAGCAGATTCCTAAATAAATTGATGGGCAACTTGAGGCAGCTTTGTGGGTCTGGTTCTTCAGATCCTAATGATGAGCTGATCATCCTTTCAAGCTCAAACACTCAGTGATCATTTCAAGGAGTCCCTCTTGTTCTCTTTTATTTTTTAATTGTGCTATGAGGATACAATACCATATTAGTTGGGGTGCTCTTATGACTTGATTTTGATTATGACTCTTGTATTCATCTGGATTCATTAGTATTTGTAGACTCTTGCTTATTTTGTAGTGATGTGCCCTTGTTGGGCTTGATTCATTTGGATTATGATATGCCCTTCTGGGCTTGTATATATGGTGTTTGGGTGTAGCTATTTTGGTAGATTTGGTAGCTTCATATTGTTCATTTTGATGATGTGTATAATCGATATCTCTCGATGAATGATTGAGTACAACATTTTTATGGGCAAATCATCGATTGGGTGTGTGAGTTTCTGAGTGGAATATGGACATTGGTGAAGTCTTAGTAGCCATTGATTAGTGTAGGAGCTATACTTTGGTACTATGGCTTGTTTGGTGTTAATACATTTAGTCAAGTGTTGTGGATTGTGAAAAAGATATACCTATCCTAATTCTTAAAGTCAAATAGCTTTGAGATTATTTTGGGATAACACTTTGACTCTTTTTATGACTCTTACTTGCTAAATGGATATATCTTGAGAAATTAGTCCCTTGTGCTTGACTTGAGAGTGATATTGACATTTTTTGGATTGATTTGCATGTCATATATGTTCTGAGTTTTTGTTTTGTTCCTTATGTGCATTTGTGTTACTTAGAACTTGCCTTGTTTCTCTTGAGTTATTGGTATTGATAAAACTTCTGTTGGAAAAATGGTCTTAGGTATTATTTGGTTTGAATTGAGTCCACTAAGCCTAAGTAGCCACCAAATACATTGATACTATCCTACTGTCCCTTTTGAGCCTAATCCTTACTATTGGCAACCTAAATTACAAATCTTGGACCTTTTGAAAAGATATTTCTCTTTTGAACCCTCCCTCATTCGTCCTTGAGCTTTACATGTTTGTGATAAATGAGGCTTTAAACCTAGGTAAAACATCCCAAAAAATGCACGAAAATGTGCCTTAGAAATTCCCATAGTCGTAATTTCCATATAGCACAACTCATGCATGGCATCAAAAATCCGACTTCGTATTCATGATTAGGGGGTGAAATTAAGTGGGAAATGGGTCTAACCCTAATTTTGGAGAAACTGTATCAAAATTTTGTTTTCCAAAAGTTTCACAAAATAGAATCGATTTGCGCCCCTATCACACCTGGTGCAGACCAGTGTAAAGTTTCCATCGCGTTGGGTCCATGTTGCGAACAAGACGTGGACCTATGTTATTTTGATGCTAGTTTTTCTTGTTTGGTCTAAGGCCTTGTGGTCTTGGGCCTAAGCCTTCCTATACATAAAAACACTTATACTTAGTCATCTTTCAACGCCATATATTCAAAACATTTCCCAAAACTCTCTCAAACACTTAGCCAAATATTTTGCCCAATTCAAGTGTCCCAAACTCACTTCCAAATCTTAAGGAACACATTCAAGCTTCAAGTTCTCATTCAAATCTTTATCAAGAGAATCTCTAAATTTGTTGAATGTGGGTTTCAACCATTGGGTCCTTTCACACCAGCCTGAAGTCTACATTAATAGCCTAAAAAGCCCATTGAGATTTCCAACCAAAAGAAGCTTTGCCAATATTTATAGAAATTGAAGCAAGCCTATGGAGTGGCATTTGTGTAGATAGGATGTTCTTTTCTTGAGTGTGAGTGTTTGTATCTTTGTCCCTTGTGCATAGCACGTATTGTATGTTTTGGGGACTTTCTTTCTTTTTGAGAGGATATCCAAGTTGAAATGGATTGGTAAGATGGATACTTTTCAAGGTTGAGTCAAGTGGAACTTGTTAGTTGACTAGGAGTTTGAGTCAATTCTTGATAATTTATGTTATCACTTGGTCATCCTTGGAAGTTGATCTTGAATTGAAAAATATGCTTTTGAAAAGTGAGAGAGTTACTTAACAGGCCACCGCAAGGGAGTCACTTTATAGGCCTCTATACATATGTGATACATGTTGATACCAACCATTGCCATGATCATGATAGTTATGTAAAGTGAGTTGCATGTAATGACCACAAAAGGTGCACAAAAATGTGCCTCGAAAGTACCCAAAATTGAGATTTGCACATATCTAAAAATTCATTTGTTATTTCAAACTTGATATTCTTGTTCGGGGGGGTCAAATTGGGTGGAAAATGTGTCTAACCCGAATTTTAGAGCAACCGTATCAAAATCAAAAAATCGTAAAAAAAGCTATTTAGGAGGGTCAACTTTCAATAGGCATATCTCTTAGTGCACAAAGAGTTGAGTGGCCCACAACCTACTAAATAAAATCCCTTTGAAATAGCTTTCCAATGCACTTGGTTTTACCTTGTTCCGAGTGCGAAATAAGGATTTATGCCCATTTTCTTAGAACTCATTTGTGTAGTAAATACAGATTCTAGTGGGGTTTTTGCATTGCCTCTGCGACGCACCCCTTGTTTATTTTCTTATGTTGTTTTACATTTCTTTCACGACCAAGGATGTGTAATGATATGCTATGAGTCTTGTTTGGGGTTCCTTTAGGTTCCCCAATCGCCGGTCATGTCTAGGCCCTAGGCGTGGATCTTAACAAAGATGATATCAGAGCCACTAGGTTGATAAATCCTCGGAATAAACCACACTACATGGAATAGAGTCTTATTTATAGTTGTGTTGTGTAACACAACTATGAGTAGGAGGCTATGAGACATTTTAGGAAATGTTTCTCTTCTTTATGGTCTATGTCATGCATTAGAAGCAAGATAGGTCTTTCCCCCTCTAACGATTGTTCCTTGCTATTTAAGTTGATCATGCCGCTTGAGGAGGAAGGTGAAGGAAGGTAAGTAGAGGGTTTTGATTTTGACGGATCCGAGTTTCACTATTTGTTCTCTGATCTTTTAGCTGATGGTGGGGCTTCTTGTGTGCCCAAGTAATTGTGCGGATATTTGGTGTCTATCCTTTTACTAGGCATATTTTTGCTAGAAAGTTCATACGTGATAGTCTAGGTTTGTGTTATCTTGGGTCTTACTTTGTGGCTTGCTGGAGTTGACATGGTGGAATTTGATGCCACTATAGTAATGGAATGGTTGCATGCAGGTTGTGTCATGATGGATGGTAGAACCCATAGAGGTAGCCCCCGATTCCCTCATGAGTCCGTCTTTGAGTGTAGAGTAGATAAATTGTAGCAAGGGAGGTAGGCCCATTTCATGTCCGAAGGTACAATTGGACTCTACGGGATTGCATTTGTCATGTTGTTAGAATTAGAGATGTTGAACCTAAGTAGCTTTGTAATAGAATTGCTGTTAGTGGTAGATGAGGCCTTGAATGTTCCTTTCGATATTTTGGGTTTAGTGGGCTATTACCAGAGATTGTTAGTAGGTTCTCTTGTATTGTTGCTCCTATAACTTAGTCGACCCTATGTAAGTCAATATTGTGACTATCATTTGAGGTAGGGTGATTTGATAGGTCCAGGAGTAGCTATTTCTTATCTTATTCCTTGGTGCTAGTAGTATTCATGTGTATGTGGGTTGATCCTTGGTTCCTTTCAATCAAGGAGACCCGAAATAATTTTCAAGAAAACCTACATGGATTTTACTTATTTTAATTTGGGCTTTTAATCTTATGATTCCTAAAATTCTATTGATGCATGGGTAGTGTTTATTTGATGATTTTAATTTGATTTAAATAGTTATATGAGGATTTACTTTGGATTTATGAAGTTATAAGTACGCATGTTCTCTTTTGAATTATATATGCATTAAAGATTGCACTAAGATTTACATATGGAATTAATTATGTTTTCACAATAACTTCATATTCTAAATGTTGATTTTTAAATGGAGTCGAAATTATCCATGTCGTTTCCTCATTGTTCATAGCATATGCATTTATGTACATAGATTATTTGGAAAAATTATGTTATGGGTAAGCCCAATTTCATTTTATGGTATTATATTGATAAATGGTTGGTTATGACAATATTGTAATCACATATATGTCTCTAATTTTGGTCCTTTAATCATTTCGGGTGCTTGCACCATTTTGTATATTAATGGGCTATTCCTACGCATGAGTATTATGATTATGAAATTATGATTTTGGCATTTGAGCCTTAGCATGAATTATTATGAATTGTGTTTGGCTTTTAAGCCCAATTGTGCATTGAAATGATTTGGGAAAAAAATGACTATTGCCTCTCTGAAAGTATGTATATGTATATTATAAGTATTCTTGTGGGATGACGACTTAGCTTGTTGTGTTGGGGATATTGGGGTAGTTTGGGCTACTTGCATAGCATGCTACCAATGAGGGTACAACCCGTAAGTTTGTAATATGATGGGTAGGTATGGTTGACTTATTTAGTCAACTATGATGGGTTAGTAACTTCTCTAACGTTGATTTGAGGTTCGGGTTTTGTTCTCAAGTGTAGAGGAAGGTGGGTGATATCCCCAAGTGCCCTTTTGAACTAAGAATGAGCATTTTGATTATTGGTAGAGTTGTTTGGTTGGCTTATGCATCGGTTTTGTATATTGGTTTCTTGAATAGGGTCTTAAAACCCTACCTTGATATTTTTGTGGTGGTCTCTAGTGATGATGTATTGATTTATTTAGAGCTTGTGAATTATTTGGGGGTAGTGTTGCAAGTCTTGGAGGATGAGAGATTGCTTGCTAATTATGATAGATGTGCATTGTGTATAGCAAGAAGGTGGTTAGAATTCTTTAAGGATTATGAATGAATGTGCATTATTTTTCCCTGGTAAGGCTAATGTTGCGGACGGTGCTCTAGGTAGCCTAGCATTTGTTGTTGATGGTGGCAAAGAGGAGACTAGTAGGGTCCATCTTTTGTTTAGATTGGAAGTTAAGTTATGGGAAGTTGAGAATGGTAGTTTAGTGTTTTTGGTGTTTCCAAATCTTCTTTGATTAAGGAAATCTAGTTTAAGCAAAGTCTTGATTCCGCCTTATTAGAGTTGGAAGTTTTGGGTGAGAAGATAATAGAGTGGAGGTTGTCTCCCAAAGGGGCAATAGTGGCTATAGTAACAAGTGGGTTGGGTGTGTTTAAAGTTGATAATTGAGTTATGGTTGTGAGTCCTTATAGCGTGAAGAGGGAAGTTGGTAAGGTTGCATAAGTTTGGGGATTGCCTATGGAGAGGGGTTTGGTTAGTCTGGTTCATCATGCTTTTATGTTGAGGGGATGTGTTGGTGACTATTGGTGTTATAGAACACTTTGAAGTTGTGGGTGTTATGGAGATTAAGTTGGCCTAGCAGAAGGTCTTGGTGGAGGTGTTGGATGGATGAGTGGAGAAGTTTATTGATAGTAATGTGGTGTTCTTCAAGGCCCTTTGGAAGAGTCATCTAGTTGAAATTGTCTCTCGGGGAGTGGGCATGGAAAGCAATACCCATATCTCTTTCATTCTATTCAAGCTTATAATAACACATCAATTACTTTTTATGATTCCAAGTCTCATATTTCAGCCCAATGTAATCCATATGCATTCACGTTTAAGTTGGCAAATTTATGAATTTTACACTTGTGTTGAGATTTTGAAAATAGTGTTTGAAAAGTAATGTTTCTTTCTTGTTGAGGCTGATTTGTTCATGATTTCTCTTCCCTTGTACGTTTCTTTGACATTCGGGGACGAATGTTCCAAAGGTGGAGATATTGTAATGGCCCTTAAAAGTGTCCGAAATATGCCTCGGAAGTACCCAAAATGATGATTTCTATATATATAAGAATCCATTCATTATTTTGGAAATTTGACTTCATATTCTTGTTCGGGGGGTCAAATTGAGTGGGAAATGGGTCTAACCCGAATTTTAGAGCAACCGTATCAAAATCCGAAAATTGCAAAAAAATGCTATTTGGGAGGGTCAAAGTTGGAGGGACATATCTCTTAGCACACAATGAATTGAGTGGCCCACGACCTACCAAATTTAAGCTCTTTGAATTAACTTTCCAATACACTTGGTTTCACCTCATTATGAGTTCAGATGAAGGATTTATGCCCATTTTCTTAGGACTCGCTTATGTTGAAAATGCAGATTTCATTGGCGTTTCCGCGTCACCACCCCTGTTGTTTTCGATGCCTGTTTTAATTTGTTTGGTCCAAGACTTATAAGTCTTGGGCCTAAGGTTTCCACAATTAATAATATATATACTTAGACTTTTTTCGCCGTTATTTCATCCTTAACATTCCCCAATATCCTCTGAAATACTTACACTCATATGTCACCCTAAATTCAAGTTCCAAAATTCATGACCAATCTTAATGATTTCTTCAAGGATTTAATTCAAGCTTCAGGTCTCCATCTTCAATCTCTTTGAAGGGTTCTGCAAAGGTAAGGTATGTGGTGTTGAACCATTGGGTCTTTTCACCCACGATGCCTAACCCTCCTTTTTACTAATATTGCATGATTTAGAGTTGATTTTACATATGGGTTTTGTATATTTAGAAATTTAATGCATAGTGATTTTAGTACATGAAAGATAGTTGTTTTAGCATGTTCTAAGCTCCACATCTTGGATCTAATGTTGGATTTGATGAGGGATTTTTATGTGGATGTCTTGGTGGTGTTTCAAGGAGTTGATTGATGGTTTTACTACATATTTTCTTGCATGATTTCATCTCTAAATTGCAACCCCCAAGTGTTTGATAAAATGACTAGCTTGGGTTTCTTGAGTATTTGAAGGTCCAATGGATGTCTTATGAGTTGAATAGTGTTATGATGATTATATGTTAATGAAATGATGGTGGAATGATGATGAAACAATGGCATGAATATTATGTACAATGATGAGAGGTAATAAAGGTATGTAATGACTTTATGATGATGAAAGTATGTTGTACATGTGTTAAATTCATGAAAAGTATTTGTGATGTTGCAAGTTGGTTGCCTTGTTGAGGGGGTGCCAACCATCAATCTGAACTCGATTGCCTTGCTGAGGGGGTACCATGTCCCAATCACCTTGTTGAGAGGGTGCAAAGTCTCAATCACCTTGACGAGGGGGTGTCATGCCTCGGATGTCTTGTTTAGGGCTACCAAGCATCAACCACCGTTCAAGAAATGATGTGCCTTGGAGTTGGGAAGTAATTCACTTGGTCTATCCTTTATAAATGATATCCTATATGAGCATGAGTTACTTAAGCATGTTTTACTTAGGCATTGATCGTACATGTCATATTGCTATATCATGTCTATTGTCTATTGTTGTGCATGTTGATTATGAAGCTTATCGCTTGTTGCATTGAATCCCATATACTTAGTACATTCAAATGTACTAACGTATACTCTATGCTACATGATGTCACCATGTAGGAACTGGAGCTCCTATTATTCTTCGGGTGGCTAGACGGATTGTTTAAGTTAGCCTTTGGTGAGTCCTCCATTTCTAGGGCAATGACTATTCTCATATGCTATGTTCTAAGACTACCTTTCTTTTATATAGGTATTACCTATGAAGGTGAGCCTGATTGCTTGTCTTGGCCCCCACTCTTATCTATGTAGTAGAGATGTTGGTGGGCATGTTATGTACTATGCTTGAGCTTTGACTTACTTATGATATTCAAGCTATTCCCCTTGTTTATGTTTCTTTCATTGTTTTACATTGCTTCCGTGACCAAGGATATGTAATAATATGCTATGAGGCTTGTTTGTGGTTCCTTCGTGTTCCTTATTCGCCGGACACGTCTAGCACTACGCTTGAGTCATGACATTGAATTGTGCATTTAAATTGCTAGACTCTTGAAATTGGTCTTATTTTGTTTGAGGACAAGTAAAGTCTTAAGTTGGGGGTGCTTAGGAGCATACAACTTATGCTCATTTCTTACACTTTTGTTATTATTTTGTGTTGTTAAATTCTTGACTTGAGGTTAATTATGTTTTGAATAGTGTATATTTCAGATATATATGACTTAGAATGGAGATTTGCTGAGAAAAAATTGAAGTTAGAGTTTTATTGGATCAAAAACGAGCTAAAAATGCAAATAAGTGAACTAGGCAGCAATTTCTGAAATGACCCCAAAAAGTTCCCAAAAATATTCCTCGAAAGTGTCCGAAATCATAATTTTGACATATCTTAAAATTCGTGCGTGATATCAAAAATCTGACTTTATATTCTTGATCAAGGGGTCAAATTGAGTGGGGGATCGGTCTAACCCCGATTTTTAAGCAACTGTATCAATATTTGGAAATTGCAAAATGTGATTTTTAGAGAGCGATCCCTACTCCTGGCGGGACACGCAAAGGGTGTGCTATTGTGTATTTTTGTGCACTATTTTTCTATCTCGGTTGAAGATTATTGGGTGTTGGAACTAAATTTTCTCATGCGTGAAAATACCTATACTTAGCCATATTTTACCTTCAGGCCATACAAGATATTCCCCAATACTCTTTCCAACATTTAGAAAAATATTTTATCCTAAAACTCAAGTCTCAAAACTCATTCGGATCTAAGGATTTCAGTCAAACTTTAAGTTTCCATCTCCAATATTCATCAAGTTATTCTCCAAAGTTAAGGTATATGGGTTTCAACCATTGGGTCCTTTCAGTCAAGGTACCCAAGCTTCCATTTCACCTTATTTAAATGACTGTAGTTGATTTTACATATGGGTCTATTATTATTACTTTCACTATAAACTATGTTGGGGCTTTGTAAAAGTGTGAGTTCTTTAGCATGTTTTGAGCTATGAGTCATGGATCTAACTTAAGATTGATGAAGGTTTTTGATGTATAATTTATGGTGGTGTTACCAAGTATTAGTGGGATGGTTAATTTCAAGATTTCTTGCATAGTTTCACTCTTTAATAGCATGGTTCTGCACTAGCATTGCACACCCACCTAGTGTTTGATAAAATATCTAGATTATGATTCTTGAGTTGTTGAAGCCCTAATGATTGGCATATGAGATATATGACTTTATGATGAAGAAAATACGTTGTATATATGTTAATTTCTTGATGAACTTCCATAGTGTTATGAGTTGACCAAGCCTTGCTTGGGGGGTTGTAGGACCGAGTAACCATATTAAGGGGTTGGTACATTGGTTGCCTAGTACATGTTGTAGTAGGCCAGTATAACCATAAGGAGGTGTTGGTACCTTTGTTTCCTAGTATAGGGGGTAGTAGGCTCGTATAACCATATTGAGGGGTTGCTACCTCATTAAACATATCGAGCAATTTGTACCTTGGTTGCCTAGTACAGGGGGTCGTAGGCCCATATAACCATATTGCGAGGTTGCCACCTCATTATTCTACATTGATGGTCACTTGCTACACGTGTATTTTGTTCTATATAAGCATCATTTACTTTAACCATCCTTCATTCATGTCATATTGTTGCTATGCTATCTATTGTCTATGATACTGTATTTTTCCTATGTCGGCCTCTTTATTATTGCACTGCATCCTACATACTTAGTACATTCAAATGTACTAACACTTACCCTATATGATGTCACCATGTAAGAAATAGAGCCCTGCTTGTTCATCCTCCTCCACGTGGCTAGTATGATTTCTCTCAAGCTAGTTGGTGAGTCCTCTATTGCAGGGACAAAGGCTATGTTCGTATGTTATGTATTACGACTCTGTTACTTCATTGTATACTTAACTATGGGGATGAGCCCGATTGCTCAGTTTGGCCCCCGATAAATTCTATGTTTAGAGGTGTTGTTGGGCATATTATGTATGATGCTATGAACTTGATTCTCTCTCTCAACTCTTGATGTTTATGACATAAAAGATGTCCCTTAGCCCTGATATCCCTATTTACTATCTCTGGTTGTTACTTTATTGCTTCCGCGACCAAGGATATGTAATACTGTCCTAAGAGGCTTACTTGGGGTCCCTTAGGGTTCACCATGTGTCGTGTCCTGTTTAGGTCCTAGGCTTGGGTCATGACAAACTTGGTATCATAGTAGTAGGTTGTTAATGGTCCTCGACATCCAATACACCGTGTCAATTAGAGTCTTATACATGGTTGTGTTATGCACCACAACTATGAATAAGGGTCTATGGCACATTTTATGAAATGTTTCCTTTCTTCTTACTCTATTTCATGCTATAGAATTTAACGTAGGTTTTTCCCTCAAATGATTTTTCTTTGATATGCTAGAACATGCCTAACACAAGTTGAAGAAGAGACCGCACACCCGAGGAGCAACCGACTCATGGAGAGCTTCGGGTTACACTCACCTTGCTTGCTCAAGTTGTGGCTAATCCAGCGAACCAAAGGGCCCAAGCCCCTCATGCTCCTATTTTGACATCTTGTGTTAAAGACTTCATGAGGGTGAACCCACAAGAATTCTATGGGTCTAAGATGGATGAGGGCCCTCAAGAGTTCATTGATGTGGTTTACAAGGTATTGGCTAGGATGTGTCCTAGATCTGAAAAGAAAGTGGAGTTGACGTCTTTCTTACTAAAAGGGGTAGCACAAATATGGTACAATCAATGGAAGGAGGAGAAGGGAATCGATAATGTGGCGCTTTGGAGGATTTCAAGGTGGCTTTTCTTAATCGATTCTTCCCTCTTTAGCTTAGGGAAGCTAAATTAGTGGAGTTCATGAACCTGAAACTGGAATCTATGAGTGTGAGGGAGTATGCCCTCAAGTTCAACCAACTTTCAAAATATGCTCCACACTTGGTGGCTTTTTTTGATGGGTGTTTCCCACTTGGTGAGTAAGGATTGCTAGTCTGGTATGTTGATTAGTAACATGGATTTGTACTGTTTGATAAGCTGTGCCAAACAAATGGAGGAGGAAAAGTTGAGTAAGAGGAGGAAAAGTTGAGTAAGAGGAGGAGTAATGAGGCCAAGAGGGCCCGTTTTGAGTGAAAGTTCTAAAGTTGCAAGGGTGGCCGGTATCATCAAGCAAGGATCTTCTCATGATCTCTATAGGAGGTTTGCCAATGACCTCGCAAGGGCCCAAGATGTTGGTGGTGTGGGTCCTATCAATATGTGCTCGAAGTGTGGTAAGAGTTATGGTGGCAAAAGCTTGAACAATATTGATGTTTGTTATGGTTGTGGGGAAATGGGGTAAAAGGCAATAGACTGCCCTCAAAATATTCACAAGGGTAAGGATGTTCATCCTCAAGGCCAGGGTGCCAATGTGGTTCCTTTGGGGAGAGGTGGTCAACAAGGGGGTGCCCCAACACACAATAGGTTTTATGGTTTCAATGGGAATCAATAGGTTGATGAAGTGTCCGAAGTCGTCACCTGTATGTTAAAAGTCTTTTATTTTGATATGTATGCATTGATTTTGTTCTGGGTGCCACTCTTTCTTTCGATACCCCTTTTATTGCGAAGAGGTTTCATGTTGAGCCCAAATTTTTGTGTGAGTCAATGAGGTGTCTACTCCTATTGGTGCATCTATTGTTTCTAGAAATGTCTATAGAAATTATCCCATTTGCATCTTGCAGAAAATGTTTCCTTGTGATCTTGTTGAGTTGGATATGGTTGATTTTGATGTCATTCTTGGGATGGATTGGTTGCATGCATATTATGTCTCTATTGATTGTAGAACCCGTAGGTCAAGTTCCAATTCCCAAATGAACCCATTCTTAAGTAGGAGAGTAATGATTTGGTGGTCAAAGGTAGGTTCATCTCTTGCATTAAAGCCTGTAAGTTGATCTCTAAGAGGTATCTCTAACATCTTGTGAGGGTTAAGGATATGGAGTCAAAAGTCCTTCCTATAGAGTCGCTCCCGATGGTTAATGAGTTTGTTGATGTCTTTCCAAGTGACCTTGCTAGTGTTACTCCAGAAAGAGAAGTGGATTTTGGCATTGAACCTCCTCCTCGATACTCAACCAATTTTTATTCCCCTTACCATATGGCCCAGGCAGAGTTAAAGGAGTTGAAGGAGTAATTGAGGGACTTGTTAGAGAAGGGTTTTATTAGGCCTAGCCAATCACTTTGGGGTGCACTGGTATTGTTTGCGAAGAAGAAGGATGGTCTCTTAAGATGCGTATTGATTATCAACAACTAAATAGAGTCACTATCAAGAATAAGTATCCTCTTCAAAGAATTGATAATTTTTTTGACAAAATTCAAGGGGCCAACCACCTCGATCTTAGGTCCAGGTATCATATATTGGAGGTGTGGGACTGTGATATTCTTAAGACGGCCTTTCAGACTAGGTATGGGCATTATGAATTTGTGGTTATGTCTTTTGGGTTGATCAATGCACCGGCAATCTTCATGGATCTTTTGAATAGGGTCTTTAAGCCCTAGCTTGATTTGTTTGTTGTGGTCTTCATTGATGATAGTTTGATCTATTCACATAGTGAAGAGGAGCATATGGGCCATTTGAGGGTAGTGGTACAAAGGTTAAAGGAAGGGAAGTTGTATGCTAAATATGAGAAGTGTGAATTTTTGTTGAAGTAGGTGCCTTATTAGATCATACGGTGTCAAGGGACAGTATGAAGGTGCATCATAAAAAGATGGATAAGATTAGAAATTGGCCTAGACCATTGACCCTATCGGACATTAGGAGCTTCTTGGGCCTAGCGAGTTACTACTGGAGATTCGTGAATAAGTTCTTTTCTATTGCTTCTCCCATGATTAAGTTGACCCAAAAGAAGACTAAGTTGGTGTGGACCGATTAGTGTGATAGGAGTTACCAGACCATGAAGGATAAGCTTGTGTCCGTTCCTATCTTATCTCTACCAGAAGGATTGGGAGGGTTCATTGTGTATTATGATGCCTGTCAGATTAGTTTGGGTTATGTATTGATGCAAAACAGCAAGGTAACAGTCTATGCTTCTAGGAAACTCAAAGTGCATGAAAAGAATTATTGTACTCATGATCTTGAACTAGCTACCATGGCATTTGCATTAAAGCTTCGACATCATTATTCGTATGGTGCGCATTTTGATGTATTCACCAATCATAAGAGTCTCTAATATGTCTTCACTCAAAAAGATCTCAGCTTGAGACAAAGAAGGTGGTTAGAAATTCTTAAGGTCTATGATATGAGTGTACATTATCATCCGGCTAATACTAATGTGGTGGCCGATGCATTGAGTAGGGTGCCTACGGGTAACCTAGCTCATGTTGGATGGTGGTGGTAAAGAGGTGGCTAGAGAGGTCCATTGGATGGCTAAATTGGGAGCTACGTTGGAAGAGGTGGATAATGGTGGCATTGTGGTTTTTGATGGTTAAACGTCTTCCTTGGTTGATGAGGTGAGAGCAAAATAAGATCTTGATTCCTCCTAGTTAGAATTAAAGGCCTTAGTGAAAGATGGCAAGATGGAGGTTTTGTCCTAAGGGGGAGATGGTACCCTTAGATACCAGGGTAGGTTGTGTGTACCTTGAGTTGATGACTTGGGAGAGAAGATTCTTGATGACGCTCATAACTCTTCCTAATATATTCACCCCGGTCCCACAAAGATGTACCAGGATTTGAGGGATGTGTTTTGGTGGGAAAATATGAAGAAAGACATTGTCAAATTCATTTCTAGTTACCATAGTTGTCAACAAGTCAAAGCCGAACATCAAAGACTAGGTGGCCTAACCCAAGACATAGAAATTCCTACTTGAAAATGGGAAGAGATTAATATAGATTTTGTAGTGGGGTTGCCTAAGACTTGAAAAGATTTTTATTAGATTTGGGTTGTGGTTGATAGGATGACAAAATCAGCTCATTTTCTATTGGTTAGGACTACGTATTGAGCTGAAGATTATGCTAAATTATACATTCATGAGTTGGTGAGGCTATATGGGGTTCCTTTATACATGATGTCAGATCGTGATGCTCAATTCACTTCACATTTTTGGAAGTCCTTCCAATGTGTTCTTGGTATAAAGGTTAAACTTAGTACGACCTTCCACCCTCAAATGGATGGCCAAGCCAAAAAACCTATCCAAGCTCTTGAGGATATGCTTAGGGCGTGTATTTTGGAGTTCAAGGGTAGTCAGGATGATCACTTCCATTGGTTGACTTTGCTTATAACAATAGTTATCATTCTAGAATTGGTATGGCTCCTTTTGAGGCTCTCTATGGTAGAAGTTGTAGTCACCAGTTGGGTGGTTTGAAGTGGGGGAGATGGCTTTGTTTGGTCTAGATATGGTTATGAATTCTATGGAAAAGGTGAGGATTATTATAGAAAGGTTTAAAACAGCCCAAAGTCGCCAAAAGCATACGCCGATGTGAGAAGAAGGGAGCTTGAGTTTAAAGTTGGTGATTGGGTCTATTTAAAGGAGTCACCCATGATGGGTGTGGTTCATTTTTGTAATAAGGGCAAGTTGAGTCCAAGAATTGTGGGTCCTTATAAGGTGATGAGAAAGATTTGGTAAGGTGTCATACGAGTTAGAGTTGCCAAGTGAAATGGAATTGGTTTATCCAATTTTCCATATGTCTAGGTTGAGGAAATGTATGGGTGACCCTAATGCTATTATGGCTCTTCATGTTTTGGGGGTGGTTGGAGACAACTTGACATATGAAGAGGTTCCAGTAAATATCTTGGATAGACAAGTGAAGAGGTTGAGGAACAAGGACGTTGCTTCCATTAAGGTCCTTTGGAGGAACCAACAAGTCGAAAGTGCTATATGGGAGGTAGACGCAGATATGCAAAAATGATATCCTTATCTCTTCCATACTACTCAATCTTAAGGAACTGATTCTAAGAATTATATGTTATTTCATGTCTCATGTTTTAGCCTATAAGTCATTTGCATGCATTCATGTTTATATTGACAAAGTTCATGTGATTTTAACACTTACATTGAGAATTTGAAAATGGTGTTTTGAGTGTATTTTAACATTCTTGTTGTAGCTTATTTCTTCATGACTGCTCTTCTCATATACATTTCTTTGACTTTGGGGGATAAATGTTCCCAAGGAGGAGATATTGAAACGACTAAAAAAATGCCTGAAAATGTGTCGTGGAAGTGTCGAGAATCATATTTTCCACATATCTTCAAATCCATTTGTGATATCAAAAATTCGAATTCATATTTTTGATCACGGGGTCAAATTGAGTAGGAAACGAGTCTAACCCTGATTTTTAAGTAACCTGTCATGACCCAACCCAGGGGCCGTAACTAGTGCCGATTGGGCACCCAGACAAACACTAACTTCCAAAAACCAAACATAACCGCTAGGAAATCTACCGAAATTTTGGCAGAGTTTCCTCTATTTAACTGACTAACCTCACCTGCAAGAAAAATCCAACAGCTTCCCAGACAACAATATAATTGTATATTTCTTTATACATAAACATAAGTGCGAGCCGACAAGGTCTCCGCTGCGGTCCTGCCGCCTAATAATCATGTTATACATATAATAATGCGGTCTCGCCTCCTGATCAAGTGCTAAATCATACAATAAGCTATACACTCAAGTGTCTCTCAAATACCCATTACCCACTAGTATCCACAGACCTCTAGACATAGATGCCAAAGAGTACGTGTATATATACATGACCCAATTACAAAACATGAGAACGTGAAAGGCTACCAAAAGCTGGCTCCTAAAACAAAAAGGGCACTGCAGCTGGAACTGGAGATCCTAGGAAAGAGGGTGTCGCACCCGTTCGTCGGTACCTACGGGCATGAACGCAGCCCCCCTCCTCGAAGGAAGGGGTTAGTACGAAAGACGTACCGAAAATGTAAAATAGAAAGTACACAATATGGATAGGACAATAAGCCAAAAGAAGTGGGTAAGCATACACAAATCAAACCTGTAGCAAATATCGAATAAAAACCTTTTTAAAACATA
>JAOTQR010109809.1:0-26319 GCA_025774065.1 Solanum ossicruentum | reverse complement strand
CAAAACGCTTATAAATACATATATATATATATATATATATATATATATATATATATATGTATTGAGCACTACAGACACCACACTGCCATATGGCAGCATCATATTGTGCCATGTGGCACCCTAAAGTGCCACCTGTCCCTCTCTTTTTCCATTCTTCCTTATGTCTCTTTTTCTTCATTTTGGACTCGTCTGGGCTCCACCTTTTGCAAACGGACTATGTAGTCCTACGGATTTTGATGTTCTGGATGTAATGGTGCAGTCAAAATTTCCAACGGAGCTTCTTACGATAAAGTGAGGGTCCCACTTCTTTATACGCAATTTTTAACGGAAAGTCCCCAGGGGTCAAATCACATCCGGACGTGCCTAATATCAAATGAAGGGTCGTCCTAGACCAAAATCGATGTTTTAGAGTCAACCACACTATTAAACTTCTCATCTAAGTCATGATCCCCAAGAGCATTGACTGGGTCAACTATAAATAGGTTTCGGCGGCCCAATTTGCAATCCTTGCTATAATTGCACCAAACATGCTCCTAGCATAATTCGATTGTTACGGAGCTAATGGAATCATCAAAACTTCATTCTGAGGCCGTTTACTAGGCCTTTACTCAAAAACTCATTTTACGGGTATAACTTCCCGGTTAACTAAAAAATCCACATAACCCCCGATAAACCGACCAATAATTACCTCAATAGACCCGAGGTCAGTATACACGACTCATATATAATAACAACAAAACTATATACATGACCTAGAGGGTCATTACAGGTTTCAGTCTTGAATATTATGTTCAAATAAGTATGTGTTGTCATCAAATTGCATTGGTTGATGGATTTTGGAAAAATGTCCTACCTTAGATTATTATGAGTCTTTGAATCTTATTATGGTTTGTTTAAATTATGCTTCATTTGATGATTTTCATGATGCCTTGATGACGGTTTCTCAATGATTATTGTGTCTTGCTTTTAAATGATTTCAAATGATTATGTTTTATCCTAATCACACATGTTACCCATGAATTTTATGATTTTGAGTCTTTATGCATGAACCCATCAAGTTTTGGAACTAAGCTCATATGATGAAGTATCCAATATAAAATGAAAAGGCTTCACTGTATGATGCAAGTTCATGGATGAAAAGGTCTACCAAGTATACTTTGAAGCTCGTTAAATCTTATGGAAGCTATGCATTATTGTAAAGCCCATTTGTAGCATTATGGTATACCAGTTATTGCATGTCATGGTTATACTCATGTTCATATGTTTCATGAGACCAGACTCATTGAAGTGAAGAATGAATAAATGATTGAAATGTGAGTCCCCCACCTAGCTATAATTATGAGATGATGGCAGGCCTTTAGTAGAGGTACAGATAAGATTTAGGAGCTATCCTTATGTTGATGATTAATGATCTAGATGCTTATAGGATTAGTTAGTAGAATACCTTTCCATATTCAAGGACTCTATGATTCATGTATTGTCACGACCCAAGACTAGGGCCTAGATGTGACATGACGAATGGGGAACCCGAATAAATCTCAAACAAGCCTCTTAGCTTATCCTTACACATCATTGGTCATGGAAGCACATAAAAGACAAAAAGATTAAGAATAAGAGCAAAGGCGCTAAGGGGAAATCTTGCATAACATCATAATCAAGAGACAAAGAGTCAAAGCTCATATAACAGATACATAACATGTCCAACAACACATCTAATACATAGATAAGAGCGGAGGTCAAGACAAAGCAACCGGGCTCACCCTCATAGTCAAAATAGAAAATAAAGAAGAGTGTCTCAATACATAATAAGAGGAACATAGAGTAAGGTCCCCAAAATGTAGGACTCACCAACTAGCTTGGATTGTACCGAACTAGCCACGTGGAGAAGGGGGATGATCAACTTGGGCTCCGATTCTTACGTGGTGATATCATATAAGCAAGAGTATGCGTTAGTATATTTGAATGCACTAAGTATGTAGGATGAAATGCAACAAGAGATAGGCATCATAATCAAAATGCATAACAATAGGCATAATATAACAATATGGCATATATGATCAATGCAAAAGAAAAATATGCTCAAGCAACTCATGCTCATATAGGATTACAAACCCTTTGGTAGGTTGATGATAATGTCACCCATCACCCTGGTGTGTGAGGTACAAATCCCTCATCTAGGTTAGTGATAATTACACCTATCACCCTGGTGTGTGAGGTACAAACCCCTCATCTAGGTTAGTGATAATTGCACCTATCACCCTGGTGTGTGAGGTACATACCCCTCATCTAGGTTAGTGATAATTGCACCTGTCACTCTGGTGTGTGAGGTACAAACCCCTCATCTAGGTTACCCGGGCTTTTAGTCCCCTTGGATCGGGCATGGTCCAATGCAACAATTTATATAGAATATATCATATGTACAAGCTCATTTCATCATCATATAGTCATTCATATTATATCTCAAGCTTTGTAACTTCAATTCCTCAAGAAACCATAATCGTACATTTTATCAAACACTTGGCGGGTGTGTAATGCTAGTATAAAATCATGAAATATAGAGGTGAAAGCCTGCAAGTAAATCCATTGTAAAACCATCAATCAACACCTTATAGCAATATACATCAAAACCTCTCAACAAATCTTACAATAGATCCAAGATTTATAACTCAAAACATAGCAAAACAGTCGCAACATTACATAACTTTGACATAGTTCATAAACATGTTCATACTAGTAAACTCGTTTGTAAAATCAACTTTAAATCATGCAAATTAAGTAAAAAGGAGGTTAGGGCACCATGGGTGGAAGGACCTAATGGCTAAAACTCACATACCTAAGCTTTGAGAAAATCTTGATGAAGATTGAAAATGGAGGCTTAAAGCTTGAAGGAAATCCTTAGTTTCAGATGAGGGTTTGAGACTTGAATTCAGGAGTGAAAAATATGGCTAAGTGTTTGAGTGAGTATTTGGGAATGTTTAGGATGATATGATGGTGAAATATGGCTAAGTATGAGTAAAAACACGTTAGGAAACACTTAGGTTCAAGACTTAGAAGTCCTTGATGAAGTTTAAAAAAAAACAGTCCCAAAATAACATAGTTGCACCCCTCTTCTGCGACGTGCAAACCTCATTGTTTTCAGCCAACTTCGAAAATCATAATTGCTAATCTTTTGCTCTTAAATCGAGGTTAGACCCTTTTTCTCCTAATTTTGACCCCCTGAACAAGAATATGAAGTTAGATTTTTGATATTGCGCGTGGATTTTGAGATATATAAAATTTAAAATTTCTGGCATTCTGAGGCACATTTTCGGGGACTTTTTGGAGTCGTTTCATGTATGTGGTTATTGCATGAGAGTTACACTTAGCATTGAGTAGACTTTGAGATAAATATGGAAACTCCTCATAGCTAGGGCAAGAGACTATTAGTGGAATCCCATTGTCCAATAACTACGTGCCACTATAGGAAATAGGGGCCACCTACTGGTAGAGGTTGAAATCTAGACCTCTCGTTAGAAGAAGATTACATACTAACTAGCTTTAGTGGATCCATTTAGGCATCTTAGGAGGTCACCTTAGCAAGTGGTCTCTCCATCTTCTGGTATAGGTAAAATATCGAGACTCCACGTTTTAGATCAAATGATTTATGTCGGTTAAAGGTGACTCTCACATATGTTCAAGCTCAAAATAGTACAAAAACTCTTTTTTTTTTTCCAATTATTTAAGCTTCCAAAAATTGCCAAAACTCATATTTTCAACTTTTAAAACTCAGGATTTCAGTTCCAATAATATAGGTAGTTCAAAATTGATCCAAATCAACTTATGAAAGGGCAAAATAGTAATTTTTACATATAAGGCAAAAAATAACCAATCAGGTCATTACAAGTTAAAACTAAACCACCCCAAACATAGTTAAATTTTTTTTTCAATACCAAACCAAGTAAAATCAAACCACTAGCTCAATTGTTTCTCGATTTGCTATTTGACATGATTTTTAGTTCGATTGTATTCACCCCTAATGCATGCATTAGTTTTGTGGAATAGTAGTATCTTGAATGGTATTTTTTCAGCTTAAATATAATTAATATTTGGATTAGTTATACTCTATATTATTTATTGAGGAGTGTATTACTAACCATGAATTTTGTTTAATGAATATACTAGCATTGTTATTAAGAACCTAATTTCCTCTCAAAACCTTTATTACACCTTTTTCACTATATTTGTGGAGGGTATCTTTGTAAGTAAATAATTTTCTTAAAGAATTTATGAAATGCATGCTTTCTTTAATACATAAAACCAAATAATTTATAAAAATAATCTTTACATAATTAATTCAAGTATAATTAATACAAACATTATTAATACACTATATTTAACATTATTGTTATACATCTTACCAAATAATCCCTTATTGGATTCGTTATTTTGAATAAAATTGTATCAAATTTCTAGATTATTAATCCTATTTTTATTAATAAATACTTCATCCATACAAATATGTGACTTTTTCTCCAATCAATTAAAAAATGATAACTTTTAAAATTTAGAAATAATTTAGTTATAAAATATTATAAAATTTATCTTTAATGAAATCATCACTAGTTTTAAAAAGAGAAAAAAAAAACTTTCCTACGCATTTTAAGAGACTTTTTTTTATATCAATATATTAACAAAAAATATTTACAACCAAATATCCATAGTTTTTTTTTTTTACGAAAGTGTACATATGGATCAAATGTAAAAAAATAATAATAATAAAATTAAAAAAAACAAAATAGAAATGTCCGAAATAAAAAATAGTGGAATTAATGCAAATTGTGTGGATAATGTCCTTCTTTATAGGGAAAGAAGGAAAATGAGAACTATCATAAGCAACCAACGGCTACATTTAATGTGCATGTACTTTTTATCTCTCTTACATTAAAAGCTTGTACTCATTATTGAAAATACATAGGCATGTACTTTACAAACCTTTATTAAGTGAAACAACCAATCAAACGGAAGAACCAACGGATACAAAACCAAAAAACAATTACATTACTTCTCTTGTGTGTGTCTAATTCATTTAATTAATACTTCTCATTATTGTGGAAATACATTAAAATCTTCTATAGAAAAAGTCTCTGTTTTGATGTCAGCTATGGAAAGGGTCTCTAGTTTGATTCACCATGATGGTAGATGGGATAGAACATCTTTGTTCATCTTCTTTTTTAAAATAACTTTCTACAAATTTTTTTAACAAGTAACATAAAATATGCTGGGTTGGTGCATCTGCTGTATGTTGTGTATGAGAGTGCTGGATTTTCCTTAATTTTTTGTAGATTTTTTAAGGAATAAACATTTAATACTTTTGACATTTACAAAGGAATGAAGAAGGTAATAAATGTATATAGAGTAAATTTATTGTGTAAAGAACTATCAATAAATGGAATATGCACAACAAATTGAGTATGCATTATCTTAAATAGTTAATAATATTTTCATTGCTTTTTGATTTTAGGAGAAATATTGAGGAAGTCTGTAAAAAAATTTCTTCCATACATCAAAGGTAATAGTGTCGTTAATAGAATTTAAAAAATAATGGTAGAATTATTGATTTGTTTTGTATGCAATGCTGGTGATTCGGTTGGTTATGGTGGTAGTGTAGACGTTGATATCAATATATAAGTTAAGATTGTTTTGGTTGATTTGGTTATAGCAATGTTGATTTTTTGACTAGTAATAGTGTTGACATAGGTGTTGACAAGATTATGCATGTTCATATATTTTTTAAATTTTTTTCTTTTGAAATATCTGGTGGTAAAGTTTAATTATTTTATTTGATTGGTAATTGTGGTGTGAAATTGTTGAAACCAATATATGTCTTGTTATTTTATTGGCAAGTGATTGATGGCAAAAAAATTTTTGGGTGCAAATGTTTTGCATGAAATGTTAGTAATTTCGTTGGTTATAGTAATGGTGTAGATGTTAATATCAATATAGATATTGACGTTGTGTTGGTTAATTTGTTGATAGCAATGTTAATTTTTAGACCAATAATAGTGTTGGTATAGTTGTTGAAAAAAAAAATATATGTCTATATAATTTATTTTTTTGAGAATATTTGGTGGCAAAGCTTGATTCTTATATTTGATGCCAATGTAGTTTTTTTAAGTGGTAATATAGTGGGTATAATTGTTGAAAACAATATGTATGTGTTTTTTTATGGCGAAATTTGATTTTTTTTATTTGATTGGTGATAGTGTTGTGAAATTGTTGAAACCATTATATAATTTGTTATTTTTTTGGTGAATACTTGGTGGCAAACTTTATTTTTTGCTTAACAATAATGTTGTTATAATTGATGATAACAATGTGTGTATGTTTATTTAATTTTTTGTTGAATATTTGATGGCAAACTTTTAATTTCATTCTTTCATTGGTAATAGTGATGGTAAAAATGCTAAAACCAGTATATCTATGTAATTACTTTTATGAATTTTGATGGAAATGTTGAATTTTTTTTATTAAGAGCAATGTTTGGGAAAATTTTTTTGATAACAATGTATATGTTGTCTGATTTTTTGTGAGAGTTTGGTATAAAAATGAGTGATCTGGCTTAATCGTAAATTGGTGAAGTTGGTATATATAGTTTTTTTCTGGTAATAATTTGGTGTCACCTTTGGTTTTCATTTGGTAGTGTTACTCTTTACAAACAATAACGAATTTAAACCAATAATAACTAAATACAAGTAGATATGTGGATTGCAAAGTCGACGGTGTCATTTATGATACAACAAGTGAGTTCTAGGGATTGGTTGATACTTTGCTTTGAAATACGGTGTTGATACTAGCATTTTTGAAATGGTGCTTCTATGTAAAATTAGTAATGAATTGCCACCAATGCGAATTCACAATAAAATGGGGGTTCAAGTATTTTTGGACCAAAAAAGGTGTAATATTGATTTCTTCTCAAAATATCCATTGTGTATAACGTGTATTGACAGATCAATGGAAGCAATCTTGCATGAAGGAGTTGTGCAACCAGAAACAAGGTGTTATACCATTGAAAATATCAATATTTTAGCTGGCTTGGAAATAGTGGTAATCGAAGAAGCCAAAGAAACAGAGATAATTCACAACAGTCAAAATGATATTGTGCAGTGAATCAAATTAACAAAAGCAAAATAATATTATAGACGTAATGAGGAGGTTTACACTATTGAGGGGGGTCCAATTCACCACTACGAGGTCTACTCCAACAAGGTATGAAAATGTATAAATAAAATCTTTGTTGAGATTATTTTTTCTACTAATGTAACTTGTTCTTTTACGGTTATAATTTAAAGTGTCCAACAAACAAATGCACATGGCTATTATGTTTGGACAATTCGGGGTTAATCAAGGTCCACAAATTTTGTGATGAGCATAGTGTCCAGCCAAGGGCAGACAAATTTCAAAGCGACGGCGTAACAGTGGCGTCCTAGGTGCAATGTTGCTAAACAAATGCAATGATCCAAAGGCCAATTATACACCAGGTGATATCAAAGCATACATGAAATTACATTGAGTTATATGCAGGCTTGGAGATGTAGGCAAAGGACATTTAACATCCTACGAGGGGATCCAACTATATCTTATGGAAAGCTACCCATATATTTATATATGTTGGAGAAAACATATTCAGGGATGGTGGTGGATTTAACAAAAACAGAAGAAGGTCATTTTTGGTATACATTTATAGCACTAAACGCATGCATTAGAGGGTGGGAATATTGTCGATCAATAGTAGTCATTGATAGTACGCACATGAGATCATCACTCGAATGTACCATGTTGATAGCGAGCACATTGGATCCTGGCGGTAAGTTATTTAAAATTCATAATTTAAAGTTTGTTAACATATTTTTCTATTATAATATGTAGGTTTTGATTTTGGTAATATATTGTTGGTATAAAATGCTTATATTTTCATATGTCGTTTAATATTTCGAATGATGATGTTACTTATTAAGTCTTCTTTGTTATTTCTTCTAAATTTATTGATAAGATTACTGATGTATTTCTTTTTTTTTTTACCTAAAAGGATGGTAAATTTCTAATAAAATTTGCTAAAACTGTTGAGTCTATAATATGGTGTAAAAGATTGTATATTTGGTGGTACAAATTTTTGTTAAGATATTGATGTTTTTTATGATTTTCTATAAGTAATTATATCATATAGGTTTTTTTGGTTTAACATCAATAAATAAATTATATAACTAATATGTAGGTGTATTGTATTTACAGTAGAGTTGTTGTTGATGTAGGTCATATTTTGTCATTGTCGTATAGTGTAGTTAATTCTAAGAGTGATAATCATGGAATTTGTTTTTCCAATGTTTTAAGTTGGCATTTAGTGATAGAAAAGGTATGTTCTTTATTTTGGATAGAAACAAAAACATTTGGAATGTTGTTGCATCGGTATATCTTGGGAATCCTCACTATGTTTGCATTTATCACCTGTGGACAAACGTTCTTAAAAGGGCCAACCAAAATTCTGAAGAGGTCAAGAGATTATTTTTCGGTCTGACAAAAGCATACACAGTTCAGGAGTTGATGTTTCAATTGAAAGAGATTAGTCCAAAATGCTATGCATATTTGGTAAAGGCTGATTTTGAAAAGTGATCTCGTTCATATTCTAACATAAAGACGGACGTGGACACTCACAAGTAATATTGCCAAATCAACAAATAATGCAATATTTCCTGGACAAAGGCTTCCTTTAATTCCTGTGTTAGAGTACATGAGGAAAACAATTAAAAGTTGGAATTAAAAACACAACCAAGAGGCAAGGGATACCATCACAATCTTGACAACAAACTACAATCAAATGCTACTGGATAATAAAAGAATTTCACACAGAATGACGGTATGATTGTAACTTTTTAATTCTAATTATTATGAATATTTATAGTCAGGAAAAAAGAATTAAATCTGATTTTTTTATGGTGAGGACATCAACAGAACACCTCAACATAGTTATAGATGGTGCAAAAAGATTCACAGTTTGTCTAAACACAAAATGTGTTCTTGCGGAAGGTTTCAACAGAATCAAATTCCCTGTGGCCATGCAATCACCCCTATTGAATATAGAAAAAAATATGCAAAGGATTATTGTTTATTGTACTACGGTAACAAAAAATTTTAAGACGCATATGCAATACCAATTGAACCATTGTCGTGTGAGAGCACTGAGATTATCCTTGATAATATGTTGGAAGAGAATTTACTAGCACCAACTATACGAAGAAGACCAGGAAGATTGTCAAATTATGATCCAATAAAGGGTATTACAGAAGTGAAGTTCGAAAGAAGCAAGGTTACCTACAGTAAGTGTGCTTCAGCGGGCTATAACAAAAAGACCTAACCACAAAATGTATTTTAAAAGTTATGACTGATTGTATTTAAATGTGGTAGCATGGTTCATTACTTTGATTTTTTATTGCTTTTGTGGTTATTAAGACAGTGAATATATTTTTGGAGTGATTGTTGTATTAAGAACTACTTATTCATTGGCATTGGTGAACGTGCACATCCAGTGTTTTGGTGCTTTTTTCGTATAAATTTTGGTGATAGTCAGTGACATTGTTTGGCTTGTCCCAAAAAAATGGAGATTGGTGACTAATGGTGTTTAGATGTGATAGTATGATTTGAATAATTTTTTATTTATCATTAATTAGAGTTATATGGCAAAATTAAAACAGTCAGATGTTTGGTTAGCTTTTGGTAAATGTTTGATTTGTTTATGATTAATATTTAATCAAAATATTATTGGAAAAATTGTTAATTGATGTTAGATTTTGTCAAACTTATAAAATACTGATGGTGTATACAAAGTGATAGCATGGTTTGGTTATTACTTGTTTTAAATAGTTTTGAAGTTGTTATGGTAGTGCACAAAGAAATTCAATTATTTGGTTATAGAGTTGGTATGAAATCTGATTATTTTTATGGTTTTTATCATGCCACGGGAGGGTACCATAGATGTGACTAGCACTCAAAGACTAATGCTAGTCCCCAAGCGAACCACTTAGCCTCATTACATTCATTCATCTATAACTCAAGAAAACAAAGTGGAAGACTAAAGACAAGAGTGAGTCATCAAATCTCAAAACAATATAGATAAAATAGGGTAGTCTGAAAGAAGCTAGCTCAACAAGTCTCAACATCAATACTCAATTCTAGTCTATGAAGCCTTTATCACTATCAAGTGGTGCCAATGACAAACCCATGACTACCTCAAAATAAAGTAAAGCTAATCTCAAAGTTTAACTCGAATAAGCAAAATGAAAATAAAAGCATTGATCCTCCGAAGTAAGAGAAACTCACCAACTTAGCTGAAATGCTCAGATCCTCCACGGTGCGTCTGTTGATGACCTCTAGTACCTGCCTTTGCATCATAAAATGATGCATTCCAAAAGGGAACATTAGTACGTGGAATGTACTGGTATGTAAAATAGCTGAATGAAATAGAGATAGGTAGAATAATATAGAAATAACATCAACTCAAAATATACTCAATGAGAATGCCAAATGTCTATCTAAAGCAAGAATAAAGAGTAGATAAGTGACCCATTAATTAAACCTCATCAATCAACTAAAACTTAACTCAATAGAACTCAACTCAACTCATCTCATCTCGACTTAGAATACTCAATGCTCATAAACTCAACCATCTCAATGAGTCTTATAAAGACTCTCATCATCTCATCTACTCAATTCTACTCAAATGGGGCCTTCCGGCCTAACATCAATCATCTAATCAACTCAATTCTAAATCAATCTCTCGAAAGAGCTTAGACCAATCATTAGAGAGACAATCAATTAGACTAATCTTTAGAGTTCAGTTATGAATATTCACAGGACCATCAAGTTCTATCAACCTACCATCGTGCTTACATCACAATCGCAGTCAACATTCTCAAATCAAGTCCCTAAACTCAATCCCTAGGTTCATTCATGCAATCTTTTATAAAATAACATATAGGATTTATACAACATCTCATGAAAAGTATTTAATTGAAGAAAATAATTATATGAAGATCATCAACATATGAAAATACATGTAATATATACAATTTTCAAGAAAATATTCAAGAAAGTATTTCAAGAAACATGTATGGGGACTCATGGACTCTCAACTCCTCTATTACCATCAATGGGGCACATGGGAAGGACAATTCTATGCTTTAGTTTAGCCTTACATACCTGGTGTGGAGCTTTTGAGAATCAATCCTCAAGAACTCTCCTCGAACACCTCAATTTTATGCTCCTCTTCTCTCTCTTTAGCCCTAGTCTTTTTCAAGAACTTAGAAAGGACTTAGAATGGGGTTTAATACCCTTTTTACGCTCTAACCAACCCATTTATATCGTGTTTTGAGTTTAGGAGGGGTGGAAAAGATCTAGAATACCCCTCACAAAATTAAGAAATAAAGTTCCATCTAAGGATACAGGGGTCCGCGATGCGGACTTGTACAATTTTTGGTATTTTCACTAAAAATTCTCCAAATGAATTTTTCAATCTCGTAGAACTTTTGAAACAAAATTAAGTTTTGGTTCATGGCAGGTGTGTGTCGCACACCTGTTGGGCACCCCTACTGGATTTCGTTTTTGCATTAAAAATTATCTTTTGATTCGGTTGCTCTAAAAATCAATCAAGATCACTTTTTCACTCAATTTTTCATGCTGATTGGATATCCGGCCTCAAATTTTCCTTCGGAGAATGGGAAGATGCACTATGTGCACATTTCTTCTCTAGGGGTATTTTGGTAATTTTATCAGGTGTTACATCATCTCCACATTAGGATTATCATCCTCGAATGATGGGTAAAGGTGGATATCAAGGCACGAATAGAACCAAGACTCATCTTTATACTCACTCAATAACTCAAATCCTCGATACCCCATCAACCTCAATAAACTTTACTCAGACTCAAGAATAGACACATCAACTCAAGAATAGAAACATCAATTTTGTCAATGGTGAGAACACTACGTTCAATATTCTCATCATCGGACATGAATAGATGCGAATATTTATCTCTCATCTCTTCCCCAGTTTCCCATGTGGCTTCCTCGATGAATTGATTTCTCTACAGGACTTTGACTAAGACAATCTTTTTAGTTCTCAACTTACCAACCTAACGATCAAGGATTTGGACCGTAATGTTTTTGTAGGACAGACTATCCTTTAATCCAATGCTCTCAACAGGGATCACCTAGGCAGGATTGATATGATGTCAAAATACAACACATTTGATGCCTAAACGAAGGATTTTGCAAGTTCTTAATGTGACTTTTTTAAGGTTTTTATGTGTTTTTGTGTTCTTCTTGCAGAAAATATAGGCTGGCATGATTTTGGGAGAACATTACAGATTTTTCCTGAATTACAGGACATAAAGTCATCCTACGAGTCGTAGCCCAAGCTACGAGTTGTTGTGTGCCCTCGTAGCAAGAAACAATGAGCAAAATTAAGAACTTGTAAAGTGAAGATCAGTCATACGATGCCACCCTACGAGTCGTAGATCTCATTACGACTCGTATAAGTGGGGGTCGTAGCAAGGAACAGTGAGTCAAAAGTTTGGACCAAGAACTGAAGACTTAGACTACTAGAAGAACACACGAGTCACAACCCAAGCAACGACTCGTAACAATGGGTCATAGCAGTCAAGTCCAAAATATCAAGTGCTGACTGTGAAACCCCAATTACGACTCATAGGTCACCCTTCGAGTCGTATCTGCGAGACAGAATAGCTGCCAACTGTATTTTCTATTTAATTTTTAGGGTGTTTTTGTGAATAGTATAAATAGTTAATGTTAGGGTTTTAGTGGTAGACTTTGAATATTTTTCAGATTCCATCACTTTGCATATTCTCTCTTGAATAGTTCTAGGGTTTAGTGTTGATTTTATTTTTTTTTAATATGAAAAATCACATTGTACTCATTTTCCATTAACCCAAGCTTGTGGTTTTCAACATGAAGGTGTCTTTTTTCTTCATTGTTTTGGGCAACCTCTCAACTATGTAGCTCATATTCATTGTTGTTGATTTTATCTTAGCTATGAGTTGCTAAGCACCCATAACTTGGGGTTGTGGGAACCATGAGTAGTTGACTTGAAATAACCTATACTTTGTGCATTTCTTTGATGGGTTTTTTGAATGTATTATTTATTTCCCTTCACTTTGAATGTTGTTTGGTGGTGGCCAACACCAAACCCCGCCTAATATCATGATCTCGACCAAGGTAGAGACGAATAGGAAGAAGAAAGTAAATGACAGAATTTGATTGATGTGTTCTCATCTAGTCAACCAAACCTGACCAAAGGGAGGTTGACTGGGATAATGGGTAATGGTAAGTTGGCATGCCATCATTGCTGACCAAGCGCCAGAGTAAAATTCGACCTTCACCTTCACAAGAGGACTGGAAGAACCTAAGTTACCATCCTATATGCGAATTCCTAACTGGAGTCATGTTGTCCAGGGTAATTGAGTCAATGAATTATAGGGAACACAATTCTCAAGTTATCCCTCAATTTGATTGCCTTCTTGCATAAATAACATAGTGTTTATTTTTGTTCTTCATTTTGAATCACAAAATTTGCCCCTCCTCCCGCACCCCTCCCTATTTTAGAGAATATAGTAATCGATGCTTGAAATGATTGTTAGTGGATCGACATAGTCAAGCCCCGTATTCCCTATAGATTCGACCTTAACCTCTGATTATGTTTATACTTGACTGCGATCACTTTACTGTTGGAGTGTGAACATCAAGGATCTCCCAGGCATTTCTTCAACATTGAGACATGGTTAAGTTTATACTTGACTGCGACAGCTTTACTGTTGGAGTGTGAACATCAAGGATCTCTCAGTTATTTCTTTAACATCGAGATGTGTATTTGCGTCTAACTCGGATGACAACTCTAACTCATAAGCAGCATTTCCAATCCTCTGCAAATCTAATAGGGACCAATATAGCAAGGACTCAATTTCCGTTCTTCCCAACTCTCATGACACCCTTCATAAGTGATACTTTCAAGTACACCCATTCATTTACCTCGACCTCTAGGTCTCTTCTCCTCACATCGGTGTAATACTTTTGATGACTCTATGTAGTCTTCAACCTCTCTTTAATTACCTTTACCTTCTCCATTAGCTGATTGAAAAGATCAGGTCCAATCAACTCAGTTTCTCAACCTCAAACTACTCAATCGGTTATCTACATCTCATTTTATACAAAGTTTCATAGGGAGCTATTTGAATGCTTGCATAATAACTATTATTATATGCAAACTCAATCAATGGTAAGTGATCATCCCAATTTCCTTTGAAGTCAAGGACACAAACTCTCAATATGTTCTCTAATGTCTGGATTGTGTGCTCTACCTGACCATCTGTCTGTGGGTGAAAGGTTGTACTCAAATTCACTTTAGTACCTAATCCCTTCGGGAAAGATCTCCAAAATTGGGAGGTGAATTGAGCTCCTCTATTCGATATGATAGACAAAGGAACCCCATGCAACCTCACAATCTCACGGATGTACAACTTGGCATACTCCTCCGCAGTATCGGTTATCTTAACTGCTAAGAAGTGAGCTGATTTGGTCATCCTATCCACAATCAACCATGTCGAATCATATAGTTTTTGATACCACGGTAAACCCCTGATGAAGTCCATGTTGAATCATCTCCCACTTCCATTTAGGAATCTCAAAGTTCTTAGCCAATCCATATGGTCTTTGATGCTCAACTTTAACTTCTTGACAATTCAGACACTTTGAAACGAACTCAGTAATATCCCTTCATTTCACTCTACCAATAGACTTCTCTTAAGTTGTGGTACATCTTGGTGGAGCAGCTTTGAATGAAATATCTAGAATTATGGGCTTCAACAATAATCCTATCTCAAAAATCATCAACATCTGGAATGCACTATCTACTCTAGTATCTCAACACTCCATCTCCACCTTTTGAGAAGACCACCACTTTCTTTTTCTAGACGACCTCTTTCAATTAAAGTATGACAGAATCTCGATCTTGTTTTTCTTTCACCTCTGCCACTAAAGATGATGCAGACTCATTCTGAACATTGACTCCTCCCTCATCATTCTCCTCAAGATAAACTCCCAATTGAGCCAATCTATGTGTTTCCTTAGCTAAATCCTTCTTTCCCTCCTCAACATGGGTCGTGCTACCCATTGAAAACCTGTTAAGAGTGTCAACAATAATGTTCGCTTTACCTGGGTGGTAGAGAATGCTCATGTCATAATTCTTGAGCAATTCCAACCATCTCCGCTACCTCAGGTTGACCGCTTTCTGATTGAAAACATATTTAAAGCTCTTGCGTCATTGAACACATCCACATGCACTTCATATAAGTAGTGATGCCAGATTTTGAGTGCAAACACTACCGCTGCCAACTCATGATCAAGGGTGGGATAGTTCCTCTAATGAACCTTAAGTTGTCTAGAAGCATAGGATATCACTTTTTCTCTCTGCATCAGCACACATCCCAATACAGCTCTCGAAGAATCACAATAGATTACAAAGTCCTGTCTTCTATGGGGCAAGGTTAAAATTGGTGTACTAGTCAGTCTAGTCTTCAACTATTGGAAACTCTTCTCACATTCGTCGGACCACTGAAACTTGACCTTTTCATGAGTCAATATAGTCAATGTTGCAGATAGGGAAGAAAATCCATCAACAAATCTGTGGTAGTAGTCTGCCAACTCCAAGAAGCTCCTTATGTTAATCGGAGAGGTCGGTCTGGGCCAGTTCTTAACCACTTCAATCTTTTGGATATTTACTTGAGTACTATCACCTGATATAGCATGGCCTAGGAAAGATACTGACTTAAGACAAAATTCACATTTTGAGAACTGTGCATACAACTTATGGTCCTTAAGTGTTTGGAGGACAACTCTAAGGTGATGGGAACGTTCCTTCTCATCTCTCCAATACATCAATATGTTGTTGATGAAAACGATCACAAACATATCAAGATATTTTCTGAAGACCCTATTCATCAAGTCCATGAAAGTTGTAGGTGCATTCGTCAACCCGAAGGACATGCCCAAGAACTTAAGATGGTCATATCTTGTCCTAAAGACTGTGTTTGGAATATCACATTCCCTCACTTTCAACTGATGGTAGCCAAATCTGAGATCTATCTTTAAGAAACAAGAGGCACCTTTAGGTTGGTCGAACAAATCATCTATCCTAGGGAGAGGGTACTTATTCTTTATCGTGCACTTGTTCAGTTGCCTATAGTCGATACACATTCTGAGAGAACCATATTTCTTTTGCACGAATAGGACAAGGGCACCCCAAGGAGAAACATTTGGCCTAATAAAGGCCTTCTCTAATAGATATCTCAACTGCTATTTCAACTCTTTCAACTCTGCGGGGGCTATCATATAAGGTGGAATTGAGATAGGTTGGGTATTGGAAAGAACATCAATAAAAGTCAATCTCCCCATCAGGAGGGACTCTAGATAGATCCTCATAAAACTCATTCACAATCGGGATAGAATGATGAGGAGGAGACTCAACATCATCAAACTTAACTCGCATGAGGTGATAGATACAACCTTTGGAAATTAGTTTTCTGGCTCTAAGGTAGGAGATAAACTTTCTCTTAGGTGCGATAGAATCACCCTTCCACTTTAGAACTGGTTCATTTGGGAATTGAAACTTAACTATTCGGGCTCTATAATCAATAGAAGAATAATAAGTATGAAGCCAATCTATATCAAGGATCACGTCAAAATTAATCATCTCTAACTCAACCAAATCAATAATAGTATCCCTATGATGGATGGACACTACACAAAATCTATAGACTCTCCCATTCCGAATAGACTCACCCACTAGAGTAGAAATATAAAAGGGTTGAAGAAGACTTTCAGGGGTTCTATCAAATCTACTAGCCACATAAGGAGTTACAGTTGACAACATGGCACAAGGATTATCAAAACATAATAATCAAGAGAAAAGACTCGAATCATAGCCGTCACAACACCTGGGGAGTTCTCCTGACCTTAGAGACTACCGATGGCATAAAAATAGTTTGTAGCTCTGCTAGTGCCTGACGTAGTACCTCTCTGGGTTCCTCTAGCTGGTAGGGCTAGTGCAAAAAATTAACCCTAGTTAGCTCACTTTGGATACTCTCTCTAGTAGTAACACCACTTGGCTACACTTGTAGCATACATCACTCCCCTCGTCACATTTAACCAAGAGTAATTTGCTACAATTACCACATGGTGGTTTACCCTGTTAACCTTGAGCAACACTAGCTTGTGACTGAGATCCATGGGTTCCAACATTCTAAGTCCTCTGATCATTCCTGATTCTAGGCACAGGTGTACTAGCAGATGAAGGTGCTGGCCTCGATTGGAATCTGTTAACTGTTTCCTCTCTTTCCAACCTCGTGGCTGGATGTCTTAGCTTTCTTATTCCTGAACTCTTCTCTATCATGTTGTCTCTCCTCATCAACTTGTTGCACATAAGTCATCAATCTCCATATGTCCATATCACTCACAAGCATCACTCCCCTCCCATCTTTTTTTGTCCCTATGTTCAGACCATCAACATATATCCCATCCTCCCTCTCATGTCTGTAACCATATCTGGAGCATAACGAGATAGATGAGTGAACTTAAGCCTATACTCTTGAACAGTTATAAAGACCTTTTTTAGATTCAAGAACTCTCTTAACTTGGCCTCCCTTCACTCTCTAGGAAAGAAACGCCTCAAGAAAGCTTCCTCGAACACTACCTAAGTCAGCAATAGGGCTTCCATTCCTCTACCCTTCTTCCATTAATTAAATCATAACCTGGAAACACCCTTGAGCTGGTAGGTTTCTAGTTCAACTCTATTTGCATCAGCCACATGCATCACTTGGAATACCTTCTAAAGCTCCTCCATGTAGTTCTCAGGATCCTTAGTAGATGTAGACCCTGTGAACTAAGGCAGATTCATCCTCAAGAATTCCCAGACTCTAGATGTGTCCTCTACATCCTATCTACTTGCTGGTTATCTCGCAGGAGGTGCTATGACAGCCTAGGCTAGAACTTGGATAGCTTGGCAAAGCTCAGCATTGGAAATCTTAGCTTGTGGGGGTTGCTCAACAGGGACAACTGGATCCACATGCTCCTCATGTCTTTGAGGCTAAGGTGGGTTAACATTCTGCCTGGAGGGATATCCTCTACCTCTTATGACACTTCTGGGAGGCATGATCATAACTCTACAATGCATAGAGCATGAACTAGAAAAGAACTTTTCGCAGAGTATAAGTCTATCGCACGATTTAGAACATGAAAGAAGTGAGACAATTCCTAATGTCCTATACCTGCCCTATTATGGATGTGGAGCTCTTCACACCAATAATAAGGACTCTACTAGATATGGCTTTATAGATGTCCTAGGACTTTTAAACTCTGTGCTCGGATACCAAGTTTGTCATGCCCCATGAGTGTATCCTAGACATAGCTTGTAACACCCCTTATGTGCTTCGGAATGCCCCATAAGTGTATTTCTCAAATATCTCAAAACCCATGCACGATTTTGAAAGTTCGACATCATATTCTTGTCCAGGGGGAAAATTGTCTAGGAAATGGTGGCCCTCAATTTTTAGCATCCCCGTAGAGAAAAATAATTTTCAAAATGGGGAACCGAAACAATAGCCATTTGCGCCAGAGCTATGTCGCGCCCTGGGTGTGGCTCAGTGCATTTTTTTCGTTATTTTTCCTATTTCGTTCTAGGGCATTTGGATAATAATCCAATGGCCATTTAAACATAAAACTCTCCTTCTTTGGTTGTTTTTCAACTCTATGACTCCCAAAAGCCCTCTCAAAACCTCTCCAAAACATCATCAAATCCCCCATTAAAATTCATGGATTGCAAGCACAAGTTTGGAATAAGAACCCAAAACAAACCTCAAGTCTTCCTCAACTCAATTTCAAGAAATCTCAAGGTTTAAGGTATGCGGGTTTCATTCATTGGTTTCTTCCACCCATGAAGCTAAACCTTCCCTCTTTAGCAAATTTCATGATTTTAATGTTGGATATTTTATGTGTAAACTCTTCTATGCTTTATAAACATGATTTGAGATTGGATTCTTCGAGTATTGTTTAAGTCTGCATGAATATCTATTGAAGCTATTTCCATGAGTTGATTTATGCTTATTGAGGCTATATATGACGTGAATTATGAGATTATGAATGATGGTAAATTTCTAAGATGGATTTCATGACACCAAATGAGGGTTCTACTACTATGTTGGTAGTTGGTTTAAATGACTTCAAATTAAATTGATTTTACTCCTTCATGTCCTATACTACTAAATTGCATGATTTTGAGAATTATATGCATACCCACTATGTTGATTAAGTTTTCATGACTATGATTCTTGTATTGATAAAGGAGTATTACATGAATTGCAAGTCAAGTATTTCAATGGTGATTTATGAGCTCCCAAGCATGTATTAAACTCATGAAGAGATTCCATGATCTACAAGTGAATTATTGAACTCTTATTTTATGTTTGTTCTATGTGAATTTTGAAGCCTACTAGAAGGAGTCATGAACCATGTTGTATGCCTTACCCTCTAGTACAAGGAAAATTTTACATGAATGGGTCATGAACCATATTGTATGCCTCACCCTCATGTACGACTTATTAATATGCATCACCTAATGTCTACATGAAGGGGTCATGAGCTATGTTGTATGCCTTACCTTCATGTATGACTTAATATCATGTACTATCCACTACCTACTAGAAGGGGTCATGAGCTATGCTATATTCCTCACCCTCTAGTACAAGGTATTTGGATGAGCTATTCATGTCACATTATTGTGTGGACCAAGTTATGCAAGTATGATTATTCTCAAGCATGTTTACACCTAAGCATTGATTATACATGTCATATAAAGCTCATGTCTATCGAAAATGATTATGCATCTTGATTATTATGCTTATGATTCTTGTTGCATTGCACCCCATATACTTAGTACATTCCAATTACTAGCACATACTCTATGCCTACAGGATATCACCATGTAGGGATTGAAGGTCCTATTGATCCTTCTCCTCCACGTGGCTGACTGGATCATTGAAGTTAGCTTTTGGTGAGTCTTTATATCTGGGGATAATATCTATCTTCCTTTATGTTTATGTTAAGACTTAATCTTATATTTTGGATACTTATCTATGAGAGTGAGCCTGGGAGATATCGTAGCCCCTGCCCCATCTACTAGTAGAGGTGTCGTTGGATATTATGATGGTTTGTATTTATGAGCTTGACTATTAAACTTATGCTACTATGGAAGACTCCCTTATTTCCATTTCCCTTGTGTTCTATTTTTACTTGTTGATATCTTATTTTGCTTCCGCAAACAAGGATGTATATTTGATATGCTAAGAGGTTTGTTTGGGTTCCTTCGGGTTCCAAATTCGCTTTTTCACGTCTAGGCGCTAGACCTAGGTCATAATATGCTTGGTATCAGAGCATTAGGCTGTTAACAATCCTCAAAAATCAAACACATCGTTCCAAGTATAGTCTTATTCATGATTGTGAAGAGCACCACAATTATGAATGGGAGGCTTTGAGGCATTTTAGGAAATGTTTCACTTCTTCATGATCTGTGTTATACTCTAAATGTAAAGATAAAGTTTCTTCCCCTAACAATGCTCTTTTTCTCTTTCAGATCATGCCATTACTAAGAGAAAGACTACGGAGGGCCCGCACACTCGAGGAGGGTCCAACTTATCAAGCTCCTCAAGGAGAAGGGGCTACACAACTTGAGTTCTGGAATGCCATCACCTTGCTTCCACATGCTATGACCAATTAATTGAATCAAGGGGCCCTAGCTCCTCATGCTCCTACTCCGTCCTCAAGGGTGAGGGACTTCACAAGTATGAACCCTCTCTAGTTTAATGGGGTTAAAATGGAGGAAAGTCCCCAAAAGTTTATCAATGAGGTGTATAAGATACTTGCTATCATGGGGGTGAATTTGGAGGAGAAGACGGAACTACTAGCCTATCAATTCAAGGGTGTGTCCGAGATTTGGTTTGCTCAATGGAAATTAGAGAAAGGAAGCAACGATGCCTTTTCTTGGAAAGAGTTCAAGGTTGTCTTCCTCAATCGGTTCTTCCCTATTAAGTTGAGAGAGGCAAAAATGATGGAGTTCATGAATATCAAGCAAGGCTCTATGAGTGTGAGAGTATTCCCTCAAATTCAACAAACTTTCAAAGTATGCTACTTATTGGCTGCCGATCCTAGGGAAAGAATGAACAAGTTTGTGTCCGGGGTGTCCGATTTGGTGAATGAAAAGTGTCGCACCACTATGCTTATGGGTGACATGGACTTATCTTGACTTATGACTATACTGAACAACTTGAGGGGGAAAAGATTAGAAAGAGGAGAAGTGGGGAGTCCAAGAGGGCTTGATTTGATGGTGGCTTCCAAGGTGCTAAGGGTGGTCATTTCTAATAAGGTCACAAATTTAAGGCCAAGGTCCTCTAGTGCTCCAAACAAGAGGTTTGTTAGTGATGGGTACCTAACACAAGGTTTCAAGGTAGTAATGGTGGGATGACTAATCCTAGGTGCCAAAGGTGTGAGAGGAATCATAATGGCAATTGCTTGAGGGATTCAAATGCTCGCTATGGGTAAAGGAGAGTAGGCCACAAGCTTGTTGATTGCCTTTATACTCAAAACAAGGGCAAAGATTGTCGTCCTAAAGGACAATGTGGTCATGTTGATCAAAGGGCTCAAGGTGCCCAACAAGGGGGTGCTCCATGTTACAATCAGTTTTATGCTCTTCAAGGAAGGCAAGGAGTGGATGAGGTGTTCGATATTGTTACCAGTATATTGAAGGTTTTTGATTATGATGTGTATGCTTTATTAGATGTAGGTGCCACTCTTTCCTTCACTACTCCTTTTGTTGCTACTAAGCTTTATGTGAGCTCTGAATTATTCTGTGAACCGTAAGAGGTGTCTACCCCCATTGGTGACTTGCTAGAAAAGTCTATAGGGGTTGTCCCATGTCTATATTGCATTAATTCTTGCCTTGTGATTATGTTGAACTTGACATGGTGGATTTTGACATTATTCTTATGATGGATGGTTACACGCATATCATGCTTCCATTGATTATAGAACCCGTAAAGTTAGGTTCCAAATTCATAATGAGCCCATCCTTGAGTGGGAAGGTCATGATAAGATGGTTAAGGGTAGATTCATCTCTTGTCTTAAAGCCCAAATATTGATTTCTAAGGTTTGTATTTACCATTTTGTGAGGGTTAGGGATGTTGAATCTAAAGTCCTTCCTACGGAGTCGGTTCCGATTGTCAATGGGTTTCTTGATTTTTTTTATGAGCTTCCCAGTGTTCCTCGTGAAAAGGAAATAGTCTTTGGTACAGACCTCCTCCCCCATACATAATCCATTTTGATTCCTCCTTACCGTATGGCCCCGGCGAAGTTAAAGGAGTTAAAAGTCTAATTGAAAGATTTATTGGAGAAGGGTTTCATAAGGCCTAGCAAGTCGCCTTGGGGTGCACCAGTGTTTTTTTTAAGAAAGAAAGATAGCTCACTTAGAATATGTATCGACTATCGGCAACTCAATAAGGTCACTATAAAGAACAAGTATCCTCAACCAAGGATAGATGACCTATTTGACCAACTATAAGGGGCTAGTCATTTTTCTAAGATTGATCTTCAGTTCGGATACCACCAAGTGAGAGTGAAGGAGTGTTATATTCCCGAAATGGCTTTCCGGAGTAGGAATGGGCATTTTAAATTTGTGATGATATCATTTGGTATAACTGATACACCGGTAGTATTTATGGATCTTATGAATAAGGTCTTTAAATCCTACTTTGATATGTTTGTGATAGTTTGCATAGATGACATATTGATTTACTCCTGGAGTGAAGAAGAACATGTGAATCACTTGAGGGTGGTGTTGTAAATTTTGAGGAATGAGAAGTTGTTTAGCAAATTTGATAGTGTGAATTTTGGTTGAAAGAGGTTGCATTCCTAGGGCATGTGGTGTTGGGTGATGGAACTAAAATGGACCCTAAGAAGACGGAGGTGATAAGAAATTGGCCTAGGCCCTTGACTTCGACAGATATTAGGCGTTTCTTAGGTTTAGCAAGGTACTACTGGAGATTTGTGAATGGTTTCTCTTCTATTGCTTCCTCTGGGACAAAATTGACATAAAATAAGGCAAAATTTGTTTGGACCGATGAATGTGGAAGAAGTTTTCAATGTTTGAAAGACAAGCTTATCTCTGTTCCAATATTGTCTTTACCGGAAGAGTTAGAAGAGTTTGTGGTTTATTGTGATGCCCCAAGGATTGGTTTGAGGTGTATATTGATGCAAAATGGCAAAGTTATAATATATTTTTCTCAGCAACTAAAGGTACATGAGTGTAATTATCCCACCCATGATCTTGAATTAGGGGTTGTGGTGTTGCTTTGAAAATATAGCGTCCTTATTTGTATGGGGGTTCATGAAGATGTATTTACCAACCACAAGACTCTCCAATATGTGTTCACACAATCACATAAAGGGATCTTAACTTGACACAAAGAAGGTGGTTAGAGATCTTTTAGGATTATGACATGAGTGTGCACTATTATTCCGGCAAGGCTAATGTTGTAGCCGAGGCTCTAGGTAAAGTGCCCGTGGGAAGTGTAGCTCACATTGATGATAGAAATAAAGGGGTGGTAGAGAAGTTCACCGGTTAGCTAGATTAGGGGTTAGGTTGAATAAAGTTGAAAATGGCAGTGTGGTGGTTAGTGATGGTTCCAAATCTTCTTTGATTAAAAAGGTCAAGACCAAACAAGACCTTGACCCTGCCATGCTAGAATTGAAAGCTTTGGTGAAGAATGGTAAAGTGGAGATTTTCTCTCAAGGGGGAGATGGTGTCCTTAGGTACCAAGGTAGGCTATGTGTGCCTAATGTTGATGACTTGAGGGAGTTGATTTTGAAAGAGGCCCATAATATATCCTATTCCATTCACCCCGGTTCCACAAAAATGTATAGAGACTTGAGAAAGATTTTCTGGTAAGGTGGTATGAAGAGAGATATTGCCAAGTTTGTAGCTGGTTATCACAATTGCCAACTAATGAAATCCAAACATCAAAGGTCGGGTGGCCTAGCCAAAGACATAGAAATTCCTACTTAGAAGTGGGAAGAGGTTAACATGGATTTTGTGATTGGGTTGCCAAAGACTAGGAAATGCTTTGGTTCTATTTGGGTCTTTGTTGATAGGATGATAAAGTCAGCTCACTTTCTACCAGTTAAAACAACTTACTATGCCAAGGATTATGCCAACCAATATATTATGAGTTGGATAGGTTGCATGGGGTACCTTTGTCTATCATTTCAGATCATGGTGCTCAATTCACTTCTAATTTTTGGAGATCTTCTAAAATGGTCTTGGTACCAAGTTCAAGCTTAGCACAACTTTTCATCCTCAAATAGATGGTAAAGTCGAAAGGACAATTCAAACTCTTGAGGATATGTTTAGGGTTTGTGTCTTGGAGTTCAAAGGTAGTTGGGTTGAACATCTTCCACTCATTGAGTTTGCTTATAATAGATACCACTCTAAGTATTGGCATGACTCCCATTAAAGCTTTATATGGTAGGCATTATAGATCCCTGGTTGGATGGTTTAATGTGTGGGAAATGGTTTTGTTAGTCCCGGATTTGGTCATCGAAGCTTTAGAGAAGGTGAGTTTGATAAGAGAGAGATTGAAGACATCCCAAAGTAGGCTAAGTCCTATTCCGATGTGAGAAGAAGATACCTTGCATTTAATGTTGAGGATTGGGTATACATGAAGGTCTCGCCCATGAAGGGTGTGGTCTGGTTTGGCAAGAAAGGAAAATTGATCCCAAGGTTTGTGGAACCTTATAGATTCTTGAGGAGAATTTGTAAGGTTGAATATGAATTGGAGTTGCCTACTATGGCTCATCTGGTCTTCCATGCGTCTATATTGAACAAGTGTGTGGGTGACCAAAGTCTATAGTGCCCTTAAAGGTGATGGGTGTTGTGGAGGATAACTAAACCTATGAGGAGGTCCCGGTGAAATAATGGATAGGTTAGTGAAAATATTAAGGAACAAAGATGTGACATCCGTCAAAGTCCTTCGGAGGAATCATCAAGTTGAAAGTGCTACTTGGGAAGCCGAAGCGGACATGAAAAAGTGATATCCTTACCTCTTTCCCTCTACTCAATCCAAAGTAATGATTTGAGTCCTATCTATGATTTCAAGTGTTAAACTCCAATACTCATGTCATTTTTGCATGCATACATGTTCATGGTGACAAAATTTGATGATTTTTGATGCACATGTGTGAAACTTTTTGAGAATGATGTTTAAGTGCATTTGTTGCATTCATGTTAGGTTGAACGTTTCATGATTACCTCTCTTACATATGTTTCTTTGACTTTTGGGGATGAATATTCCCAAGGGGGAGATATTGTAACACCCTTCATGTGCTTCAGAATGTCCATAAGTATATTTCTCAAATATCTTAAAATTTGTGCATAATTTTGAAAAGCTAATTTCAAGTTCTTGTTCAGGGGGCAAAATTGTGTAGGAAAAGGGTGACCCTCAATTTTTAGCAGCCCCGTAGTCAGAAATAATATTCGCAACGGGGAGCCGAAACAGTGGCCATTTGTGACAGAGTCGCGTCCCGCCCTAGGCGTGGCTCAATGCAATATTTTCCTTATTTTTCCTATTTCATTCAAGGTCATTTGGGTAATAATCATGCCTATTTAAATGTAAAACCCTCTTTCTTTGGACATTTTTCAACTCTAAGACTCCTAAAACCCTCTCAAAACCTCTCCAAAGCATCATCAGATCCCCCATTAAAATTCAAGGATTGCAAGCACAAGTTTGGAATTCAAGAACACAACATAAACCTCAAGTCTTCCTCAACTCAATTTCAAGAAATCTCAATGTTTAAGGTATGTGAGTTTAATTCATAGGTTCCTTCCACCCATGAAGCCAAAGCTTCCCTCTTTAGCAAATTTCATGATTCAATGTTGAATATTTTATGTGTAAACTCTTCTATGCATTATAAACATGATTTGAGATTGGATTCTTCAAGTATTGTTTAAGTCTGCATGGATATCTATTGAAGCTATTTCCATGATTTTATTTATGCTTATTGAGGCTATATATGACACTTTCAACGCTCATCATGGGTCATTCGAAAACAGTCGCGCTATGTTTTTAAACATAGGGGTCAGGCTGCGTACATCCGACCCCCCCTTACCCCGCAATGGGC
>JAOTQR010109803.1:0-26320 GCA_025774065.1 Solanum ossicruentum | reverse complement strand
GGCGGCAGGACCGCAGCGGAGACCTTGTCGGCCCGTATTTATGTATATGTATGAGATTTATGTATTTGTATATTTGTTTGGGCTACTGCTGAATTTTTAATGCAGGTGAGGTTAGTCAGTAAAACAGAGAAAACTCTGCCGAAATTTTGGTAGATTTCCCAGTGGTTAGGTTGGTCTTTAGCGTTAATGGTTGTATTAGGTACCTAATTTGGACTAGTCACGGCCCTTGGGTTGGGTCGTGACAGATGACTTAGCACCGAGAGGACTAATGATTGGGAATCACCCATTAGTTAAGGCATGGCATATTGAATCTAAATCTTAATGCCTCTGACTATGTGCCACCATAAGAGCCTTATTGGCAGGTCTAATGGATTCAGATAGGCCCCAAATTTGTAATACCCAATAACTATATCGGTAGGACCCAAAGTTCTCCATTGTAAATATATAAGTTTGAACCTAGTGATTCATTACATGTACTTATATTTTAAGGCTCATTCCTATATGTTTGAAGAGTATTAGAAGTGGATTAGGTTCATAAGAGATCTATAGTATTTAGTTGAGTTCAAAACTTTCCTATAAATTGAGTTTCTAGTGTTAGATTATGCAAGGGTCAACTTTAAACCATAACTCCTAGCACACCAAGCATTAGGTGCACATGACCTGCTAAAGGAAAGGTATTTGAATTAGCTTTCAAACACAACTGATTTCACCTTATTTGAAATTCTGAGTCAAAAGTTATGGCTATTTTACTAAAGATTGCCAGAGCAGAGAGGAAATACGAAACCTATTTACAAGTCGTGGAATAAAGTACGACCCATCTGCTAACTCATGAAAAAAGTCCTGAAAATCCATATTTTTGGTCCCAGACTTAACTAACCAATCTACAGGTCATAGAAACTTCTACGAGCTATAGTTAGGCCTGTGCAATTGATCCAGAAACCTCGAAATTTGCCTAAAAGTTTACGAAAGGGCCCCTATGGGTTATAGATGGGCCTATAGACGACTTTTAATAGCTTCTTAAGAAAGATTATTTTGCTTTTTTTCCACCCTTTTAAAGCCTAAGCTTGACAGTTTTACAATTATTTAAGACCCTAAACATAACTATTTGGTCTATTTAAATTCAAAACATATTCCAAGCCCTTGAAAAAGGTTCCAAGAGGAGAAAAGCTAGGGTTTCAATAGAATTCAGCCATTTTTTAAAATTCTTCAAAAATCTAAGTTTCTCATGTATGTAAGGATACTCATAGCATTGAAGTGAGTTCAGCCACGTATCCCTCATGTTGATTTCTTGTAATTGAGTTCGAGTAGAGTTTTACCCTAATTTGTGAATTGAATTCTTGAGTTGTCTATTATCCTATTGAGTTTCTTGTATGTAAAAATGTGTCAATGATCTTTATGACTTAGGTACTTGATGTGATGCATGTTCATTTCTTCATTCACATGAGCCCTAATTGAGGACTATATTTGATTTTATACATAATTTTAAATTGAGATTTATGGTCATTTGTATGTTTTAACAAATATGATTTTGGATATACTTTATTGAGATTGCATGAACATGAGTTTTAGGCATAAATAATGTTTTGATGAGTTTTGATGAAATTGAGCATTGAGTTCAAATAATTGAGATAAGTTTAAATGAGACTTCAAAGATAACATTTTGGGAGTAATTTTGAGCACCAACTTTATTAAGAGGAGAACACCCAAGAACTACGTTTCCCCGTAGGATAGTCGTACAGTTAACTCTGGCGACTCTTATCCCAAAAAGATGGACAAGGATTAAGGATTCAAAAAGAAGAGGTGAGTGTCCTTACTTTGTCAAGTACTGGACAGGCGAACAATGACCTCTCTTTTCGTTTTACATCACCAACTAAGGTGGTGTGAGTCTTGCCAGTTATAGAAACTCCCTAACTTTGCATAACTGATATGACATGAGTTGCATGATAGAGTTACTTTTAGGAGCATTTTTTCACTACATAAATTAAACGATTTGGCGTGAGTTGCATATTACTGAGTATAAATTAAAGTGAGTTGCATATTACTGAGTTTACTTCCAAAACATGACTTTATCCTTAAATTTGCCTGATTTACTAAACTGAGTTGATTTTGAGTCGCGTTATTGAGTTGAGTATATTTGATAATGTTCTTTCCTTTCCAACCATTTAATCTACTAGTTTATTCCATTACTAACGTCAATTTGGATTGTATCATTTTATGATGTAGATATAGGTTTTAGAGGTCATTAATAGCCATCTCATTGAGGATATTCTTGTATTTAGCTAATTTGGTGAGCCCTCCTTGCTATCTGGAGGAGCCATTTTTTTCCTTCTTATATTGAGTAGTCATAGTTATTCCTTTGAGGTAGCCCGGAACTTATCTTAGAATCTTCTAGAGTTGGATAGAGGCTTCATAGGCATTGAGTAGAGTTGATTGGTTGTTATTGATGTTCCAAATCCTTATTTATTGAAGGAGACCTAGTATTTATTTAAATTGGTTATCTTTCTTGAGTACTTTCTTCCGTTGTTGAGTATGATGTGACTATAAGTCCAAATGGTTCGTTTGGGGATTAGAAATAGTCTCTGAGTGGTGGTCATGCAAAGGATACCCATTTGTGGCGTGACAAACTTTGCATCAAAGCACAGAGTTCAAGTGTCCTAGAGATTCTATGAAGTCACGTCTAGTAGAGTCTTGTTTATAGCACCACACATTATATGCCTATAGGACATTAGAAATTGATACACTTTTTTCTAATTCTGATTCGTGCTATAGATTTAAGCTCGGGAGAAAATCCTTATAACTCGTGTGTTACGCGTTTGCAGACCATGCCTTCCAAACGCATTGTAAACTTGATAAATGATGTCAACACCAAAATTTCCTCTCTATGGATGCCCTCGCAGTTCAGGGCAAAAACCATGATACAAACAGAGGAGTTTGAGCCTACTACTCATCCTGCTGTACATGCTCGATGGGCAGAAGAGAACAAGGAGGATGAGAGGGAGGAACCTTGGAGAAAAAAGGCTAAGTCAAAAGGACATAAGCAAGGAAATGGGAACAAGTCCCTTATTCTGCAAAGGCATTAGAGTTATGCACCACTACCAATAAGTGCCCCTATATTTAATAGCAGATATAATCTAAGGCCAAGGAGAAATCAGAGCTTCAGGGTTTGTGACCCTTCATTTTGAGGAAGTGCGGCTGAGGGTCATAAAGGAAACTCACCATGTAGAGAGTGGGGTAAACTTCATCGAGGGATTGTCGAGTAGGCACTGATGGCTACTATAAGTATGCCCACGTTGGTCATTTTCAGTGGGAGTGTTCAAAGTGGGCCAACAAAGCCCAACTCCCTACATAAACACCACCAGTTAGAGAAAATCAGAAAGGTGCTACTTCTGGCATGAGCGAGGCCATAGACCAGTTGTGTGTCGTGGTTGTCACCTCAACAGAAAAACACTCCAAGATATTGCTATAGGTGTGATTCAAGTTCTTACTCTTGATTGTTATACGTTGATAAATCCTGGTGCCACCCCATCGATTGTGCCTCCATACATGGCTTATAGATTTGATAGGACTCTTGACTGTCTTCCAGAACCTTTTAGTGTATCTACTCCTACTGGTGACACTATTCTAGTTGAGAGTGTGTAGAGAGAGTGTTATGTGCTAATTTATCATAAAGATGACATGATTGACTTAGTTAAGCTAAACAATAAGGCATCCCAAGCTCTCCTACCCAAAACTTGCCTTTAATATTAGCTATGAGAGGGAAACTTATGTCTCTAAGAAATGTAATGTTAGCACCGAAGAGCGTGGTTTGGATTCTTGTAAATCATAAATAGAATTGGTATCATAAAGTTAGATAGATGAAGATACCAGATAGTAAGAGTGTGGTTGATTAAGTCCTATAATTATGTGTCCATTAGGTAAGTAATGTGATGATGAGTCGATTCCCATAAGTTTCGATGAAAGAATAATACATACCAGTTGATTTTTTTCCCATAGGGAGGTACAGAGAAAGAGTTATTGTTAGGATAAGTTAGAGTAGCTCAAACTAGGAAGAGGTTTATGTAAATGTGTTAAAACCCTGCATATTGATTGCTTAGGAAGACTAAAAGTTAATGATTTTGATGCTAACTGGATCCTATGAGCTAGTCTAGAGACCGTAGGTGAGACTATGGGTCGTATGTAAGCTTAGTGGATTGAAAATAGTGAAAGTGAAATGTAGGGGGACTTCTGGAAGTTAATTTATGAGGTACCAAGACGGACCATATAAGAAACCACAATCCGTCAAAGATTCGTAAAATGGATCCCTAAGGGGCCTAAAGTTTTCTAAGTCTAGAACATTTCTACGAGACTTATGGTTCGTATAAGAAACTACGAGTCATATTGCGTATTCATATATTAGAAGCATTAATTCTAGTAGCTCAACTTTTATGATGTATGTTTTTACAAGTCAAGTCGCGATCGTAGGTTGAACCACGGCCCGTAGACTGGGTCTCATGAATGGCTCTGTCAATTTTAATGAAGGGTGTGAAGTGCATTCAAGGTGATAGATTTAAACTAGGCTTATGATTTCGGAGTGAGAGCTCCATGAGATTCAAAGAGTTATGAGCTTAGCTAGATAAGGAGGTATAGTGAATGTGTGAGTGATATTTCAGTTGTCAATGTAAAGTAAGCTGGTGTAAGCATTCTTGTCACCCTTACTAATTAGTTCGATGGGGATTTATGTATAAGTGACGATGAGTCTTGCCTTGTATTCCAAGACTTCTTTATTCAAATATATTGGAGCTTAGAAGTTGAATAATAACAGATTAAACAAAAAGGCTAGATTATAAGAGTTATAGAAAGTGAGTATGTATGCCAAAGAGCAGTAAGTATAGAAAAATACCCATAGAGCTAGAAGGAAGCTAAGAATAGTCAACAAAAAGTTCTAATAGCTATTTTATATCCTTAAGTATAGTATTATAGGAGAGTTTAAGGTGTTCTTGTGGATAGCATAACAGGAGAGATATATTTATAGCTTAGTAAAGAGAATTGGTTTGCAAACTTAGGGAGTGGTCCTTTGAGCTAACGGGGAGGTAAGGAGTTAATACACTAAAGTGAGTCTTAAGCTTTCAATAGTATTGTGTTGATCAGGATGAGGCGTTGATGCTTTCCTATCTCTATATTCTTATAGCTCATTTAAGGTGATACTTTATTTTCTTCTATATATGAGCGTCATGCCTATGACCTAGACCCATGCACCCAATGCTGATTCACATTCGTGTTAAAATCTAAGGATGATGAGTGGTTGTTATAGTTCTATCTCATGAATCTCAGAGTTCCTCCAACCTTATGTCATGAGATACGACTTGAGCTTTACAATATGTTTTATTCCACAAATGCATGATGGGAGCTAAAAGGCTAATGAGATTGTATCATATTATGAACGCTCTCAGATCAAATTTCTCGAATGTATCGTGCTTATGTTGTTTCGCTCTAAGCCTTTCCGGTGATCCTTCTTTCCATTCTTGATAGTGATATTGATGATAGTAGATGAGTTATTGCCAATGAGTGAGGTTGGATGTTCTTCAATGTGATAATTATGATGTCCTCCTTTCATTTAGATTATAGATGTAAAGGAAGAGCGAGATAAGACCTTATAAGGTACAATAGATAGGTAAATGTAGGTCGGAGTGTCTCTATGTAAAAGTATGTTTGTGTCTTTGAGTGAGAGCTCATTCAATGATAGAGGTAGAACTGCAAAGTAGGCTTGATAATGTTTAGATATAATTGAAGTGGTTATGGTGATAGGCTTGAATTTGTGGATTTCATTATATGAGTGATTGGAAAAGGGTGTTGATAACTTTCGAATGAGTGTTCCAGGTAGATATGTTAGAGTGGTGAGAAGGAGTAGTGCCCTTTTAATGAAATTCCCAGGGGAGGTGTAGAGCTTGAGTTTTGAGGATTAGCTTTGTGTGAATATGATCATCTTAGGAATAGCACTTTGGGGCTTAGAATTAGTCTTCAAAAGAATAAGAGATTATGGTTAGGTGGAGATTTGAATAGGAGCTACAAGCTTAAAGTTATAGAGTGTGGTGCTATGAAAAAGGTGCGTAGTTGAAATGAGGTGCTAAGCTTGAGGATTATCCATAGAGTCTTATATATTACAATGGTCCATGCTTGAATTGCAGTTGTTGACTTCTTTTTTGAGTTCTAATAACTGATCGTCAAGGTATTTGAATGATTCAAACTAATTAAGCTCTGATGTTCCATTCATTCCTGATGGTGATAATTTCTAAGGTAATATCCCTACTCTCGTTTTGATCATATTTGTCTATTATGAGTTAGATCTATGATTATACAGATTGCTTGATAGGTATGGCGGTGATTGGTTGAGTGTGATTCGTTGATCTGATGGAGTCTCGATTATTATTCATGCACTGAATTCATCCTTGTTTCACTCATCATTCGAGGAGGAATGATCCCAAGGGAGAGATATTGTAATACTCCACAACTATATTCATAGGACCCAAATTTATCTGTCATGAGTACATAGGCTTGAACCTAGTGATGCCTTATATTTTAAGGCACATTCCTATATGTTTAAAGAGTATTAGAAGTGGATTAGGTTCATAGGAGACCTCTAGTACTTAGTTGAGCTCAAAACTTTCCTATAAATTGAGTTTCTTGTATTAGATTATGCAAGGGTCAACACTAAATGACCATAACTCCTAGCACACAAAGAATTAGGTGGCCCATAACCTACCAAATGAAAGGTCTTTGAATTATATTTCGAACGTAACTCATTTCACCTCATTTGGGGTTCAAAGTCAAAAGTTATAGTTGTTTTACTGAAGACTGCTAGAGTAGAGAGTAAATACGAAAACTACTTATGAAACGTGGAAATACGACTCGTCTGCTAACTAGTGGAAAAAGTCATCAAAATTCATATTTTTGGTCCTAAACTTTATGTACCAATCTACGAGTCATAGAGACTTCTACAAGCTGTAGATTGGGCTCATGGAATTGATCTACAGACCCCAAAATTTACCGAAAGGGTTACGGAAGGGCCACTACGGGCCATGGAAATTTCTACGGGCTATAGATGGGCCCATATATGACTTTTGACAGCTTTTTTAGAAAGGTTATTTTTGTCTTTTCCCACCCTTTTAAAGCCTAAACATGACGATTTTGCATATACTTAAGACCCTGAACATAAATAGACTGAATAATTATGTTGATTATTCAGTCTATTTACGTTCAGAACATATTCCAAGGCTTTTAACAAGGTTCTAGAGGAGAAAAGCTATGGTTTCAAGAGAATTCAACCATTCTTCAAAACTCTTCAAAAATCTAAGTCTCGCGGGTATGTAAGGCTACTCATAGCGTTGGATTGAGTTCACCCACATGCCCCACATGTTGATTTCTTGTAATTGAGTTTGAGTAGAGTTTTATCCTAATTTTTGTATTGAATTCTTGAGTTGTCTGTCGTTCTATTGAGTTCCTTGTATGAAAAGTGTGTTAATAATCTTTATGAGTTGGGTACTACATGTTCATTCAAATGAATCCTAATTGAGGACTACATTTGATTTTATGCAATTGATATATATGGTCGTTTGTATTTTTTAACAAAGATGATTTCAAGCATACTTTATTGAGATTGCATAAATAATGAGTTGAGGAAAAGTCTTGAGGAGATGAGGCCTATTTTGATATGTTTTGATGAAATTGAGCATTAAGTTCATACAATTAAGATGAGTTTAAATGAGACTTTCAAAGAGAATATTTTAGGAGTAGTATTGACTACCGAGTTGGGTAAAAGGAGTCTCACAATCCAAAGCTAGGGCCTAGACGTGACATGGCGCAAGGGGAACCTGAAGGGACCCCAAGCAAGCCTCTTAGAGCATCATTACACATCCTTGGTAGCAGAAGCAATAAATCAAGCATCAAGATATAAAAGAATAGGGAAACCGAGGCGAAGGGAAAACACTTCCATATCATCATAATGAAGAGACAAGAGTCAAGTGCATATCATAGATACATAACATGTCCAACAAACACCACTAATACATAGATAAGTGTGGGGCCAAGATAAAGTAACTGGGCTCACCCTCATAGTCAAATAGATAATAAAGAAGAATGTCTCAATACATAGTAAGAGAAACATAGACCAAGTCCTCGAAGTGGAGGACTCACCAACTAGCTTGAATAGCATCGAACAAGCCACGTGGAGGAGGATGATGATCAACTTGGGCACCGGTTCCTACATAGTGACATCATTAAGGCATAGAGTATGCGTTAGTATGTTTGAATGTACTAAGTATGTAGGATGCAATGCAAACAAGAATTAAGCTCCATAATCTAAATGCATAACAATAGGCAATAGGCATAACATAACAATATGACATGTATGATGAATGCATAAGTAAAACATGCTTAAGTAACTCATGCTCATATAGGATATCATATGTGTAGAATAGACCAAGATAGATTTCCAAATGTATAACCCTTTGGTAGGTTAGTGATGATGTCGCCCTATCACTTAGGAGGATGAGTACAATCCCCCATCTAGCTCGATGATAATGCCACCCCACCACCACGATGGAGAAGTACAAACCCTTCCCTAGGTTGATGAGTACAAGCTCCCATCTAGGTTAGTGATGATGCCACCCCATCAGTTGGTGGAGAAGTACAAACCCTTCCCTAGGTTGATAATTATTAACCCCCATCTAGGTTATCTGGGTTCTTAGTCCCCCCGAATTGAACATGGTCTAATGCAATACTTTATATAGAATTTATCATATAAATAAGCTCATGTCATCATTATATAGTCATTCATATCATATCTCATGCTTTGGACCTTCAACTCCTCAAGAAGCCACATTCGGACATTTTATCAAACACTTAGAGGGTGTGTAATGCTAGTATAAAACCATGAAATATAGAGATGACATCATGCAGGAAAATCTATTGTAAAACCATCAATCAACACCTTGCAACACCCTCAAGCAATATACATCCAAACCCCTTCTTCAAATCTTACAATAGATCAAAGATTTATAGCTCAAAACATAGCGAAACAGTCACAACTTTAAATAACTTTAATATAGTATGCAGTGAATTTCATAATAATCAAGACCCATTTATAAATCAACTATAAATCATGCAATTAGAGTAAAAGGAGTCTTGGGTATCATGGGTGAAAGGAACCTATGAAAGAAACCATATACCTTAGCTTGGAGATGAACTTGGGGAAGATTGGAGATGGAGACTTGAAACTTAAGGAAGAACCTTGAAGGAAAAAGTTAGCTTGGGATGACAGTTTGGGACTAGAGTATGGGGAGCGAAAATATAACTAAGTGTTTGAGTGAGTATTGGGAAATGTTTAGGATAATATGAGGATGAAATTTGGCAAAGTATAGGTAAAAACACATTTGGGAACACTTATGCCCAAGACTTAGAAGTCTTGGACTGAACTAAAAAATCAGTCCCCAAAACATAGAAGAGCGCGTCGCAGAGGTAATGCCAAAACCCCATTGGAAATTGCACTTTGGAATTCCATAATTGCTAATCTTTCTCTCCAAAATCGGGGCTAGACCCCTCTTGACCTAATTTTGACCCCCTGAAAAAGAATATGAAGTCGTATTTTCGAAATAGCAAATGGATTTTGAGATATATGAAATTTAAAATGTTGGGCATTTCGAGGCCCCTTTTTGAGCACTTTTTGGGGTCATTTCAATATCTTCCCCTTGGGAACATTCGTCCTTGAATTAAAAGATACATATAAAACAAGAATGATCATAATAAACCAGCCGCAATTAAAATGCAATTACATTTAAAACACCATTTTCAAAATCCCAACATAAGTGTAAAATCATCATAACTTGCCAACTTATACATGAATGTATATGAATGACATAGGGGATGAAACATAAGACTTGAAATCACATAGGGGACTCAGAACTAGTAACTTAGGCTTGAGTGGGATGGAAAAGATAAGGATACCACTTTCGCATATCCACTTCGGCCTCCCAAGTAGCACTTTCGATTTGTTGGTTCCTCCAAAGGACCTTAACAGATGCTACCTCCTTGTTCCTCAATCTCTTTACTTACTTATATAGGATCTGAACCGAAACCTCCTCATAAGTCAAGTTATCCTCAACAACACCCAAAAGTCAAGAGGCATAATAGCATTAGGATCACCAACACATTTCCTCAACATAGAGACATGGAACACCGGATGAACCAAATTCATTTCACTAGGAAACATCAATTCATAAGCTACCTTGTCAACCCTCTTCATGACCTAATAAGGACCAACATATCTTAGACTCAACTTCCCCTTTCTACCAAAATAGACCACACCTGTCATTGCAGAAACTTTCAAATAAACCTGATCACGGACTTTGAATTCAAGGTCTCTTCTTCTCACATCTGCATAAGATTTTTGACGACTTTGGATTGTTCTTAACCTTTCCACAATCATACTAACCTTCTCAAGAGCCTCTATGACCAGATCTATCCTCAATAAAGCCATCTCTCCAACCTTAAACCGACTAACCGGTGATTTGCAACGCCTCCAATAAAGAGCCTAAAAAGGAGCCACACCGATGATAGAGTGATAGTTATTGTTGTTGGAAAACTCAACCAAAGGGAAATGATCATCCCAAATACCTCTCAACTCCAATACAAATGCCCTAAGCATATCTTCAAGGATTTGAATGGTTCTTTCGGCTTGGCCATCCATTTGAAGGTGGAAGGCTATACTAAGGTGAACTTTTGTACCAAGACCCTTTTGGAAAGACCTCCAAAAGTGTGAAGTGAATTGTGCATCATGATCCGATATGATGGAAAAAGGAACCCCTTGCAACCACATTATCTCCTGGATGTATAATCTTGTATACTCTTCAACCCCATATGTGGTCTTAATCAGTAGAAAGTGAGCCGATTTCATCATTCTATCAACCACCACCCATATAGAATCAAAATATTTTCTAGTCTTGGGAAACCCAACCACAAAATCCATATTAATCACCTCCCCACTTCCAAGAGGGAATCTCTATGTCTTGGGTTAGGCCACCTGACCTTTGATCTTCATCTTTGACTTGTTGACAACTATGGCAACCAAAATCGAATTTGGCAATATCCCTCTTCATGCCACCCCACCAATACACATCTCTAAAGTCCTATACATTTTGGTAGAATCGGGATGAATAGAATAAGAAGAATTATGAGCCTCATCAAGGATCTTCTCCCTCAAACCATCAACATAAGGCACACACAACCTACCTTGGTACCTAAAGGCACCATCTCCCCCTTGGCAGAAAACCTCTACTTTGCCCTCTTTCGCTGAGGCCTTCAATTCAAGCATGGAGGAGTCAAGATCGTGTTTTGCTATCACCTCATTAACCAAGGAAGATTTGGAACCATCAACAACAACAATACCATTATCCACTTCTTCCAACCTAACCTCTAATCTAGCCAATCTATGCATCTCTATAGCTATCTCCCTATCACCATCATCAATATGAGCTAGGCTACCCATGGAAACTCTACTCAACATATCCACCATCACATTTGCCTTACTAGGATGATAGTGCACACTCATGTCACAATCTTTGAGAAGTTCTATCCACCTTCTTTGTCCCAAGTTGAGATCATTTTGAGTGAAGACATATTGGAGGCTCTTATGATTGGTGAACACATCCACATGTATCCCATACAAATAATGACGCCAAATCTTTGATGCAAACACCATAGCAGCCAATTCAAGGTCATGGATAGGGTAATTCTTTTCATGCACTTTGAGTTTCCTGGAAGCATAGGTTATGACCTTACCATTTTGCCTTACCACACAATCCAAACCAACTCTAGATGCATCACAATACATAACAAAACCCTCAAGCTCATCCAGTAGTGACAATATAGGAGCGTACACAAGCCAATTCTTCAATGCTTGGAAGCTTCTCTCACATTCATTGGTCCACACAAACTTAACCTTCTTTTGAGTCAATTTTTTCATAGGGGAAGCAATGGAGGAGAACCCATTCATGAATCTTCTATAGTAACCTGTAAGACCTAACAAGCAACCTCCTTCAACCAAAATGTACACCTGTCATATTTAGCATAAAATCTCTCCTCCCTCAACCTTTACAACACAACCTCAAATGACCCATATGCTCCTCCCTACTATGTGAATAAATCAAAATATCATCAATAAAGACCACAACAAAGGAATCAAGGTAAGGTTTGAAGACCCATGAAGATGGATGGTGTATTAGTCAACCAAAACAACATCACAACAAACTCATAATGCCCATATCTAGTTTGAAACGCCATCTTAGGTATATCACACTCCCTCACCCTCACTTGACGATACCCAAACCAAATATCAATCTTAGAGAAGAAGCTAGCCCTTTGCAATTGGTCAAATAAGTCATCAATCCTTGGAAGAGGATATCTATTCTTTATAGTGACCCTATTGAGTTGTCGATCGTCAATACATATCTTAAGTGACCTATCCTTCTTTTTCACAAACAACACCGGAGTACCCCAAGGTGATTGAGTAAGTCTAATAAGTCCCTTCTCCAACAAGTATTTTAATTGCTCTTTTAACTCCTTCAACTCCAGCGGCGCCATATGGTAAGGGAGAATGGAGATAGGTTGAGTATCCGAAAGGAGATCTATGCCAAAATCTAACTCTATTTTGGGAGGGACATCGGGAAAGTCATTTGCGAAGACATCAAGAAACTCATTTACAATCGGAACCGACTCTAAGGAAGGGACTTTGGTATCCACATCTTTAACCCTCACAAGATGGTAAAGACACCCTTTAGATATTAACTTACGGGCTTTAATGCATGAAATGAACCTACCCTTGACCACCACATCTTGACTCTCCCACTCAAGGACGGGTTCATTAGGAAATTGAAACTTGACCCTATAGGTTCTACAATCAATGGAAGCATAGTAGGCATGCAACAAATCCATCCAAGAATGACATCAAAATCTACCATGTCTAATTCAACAAGATCACAAGGCAACAACTTATGCAAAATGCAAATAGGACAATTTCTATAAACCTTTCGAGCAACAATAGAGGAACCAATAGAAGTAGACACTTCATATGACTCATGCAACAACTCGGGGATAACATTAAACTTTTTGGCAACAAAAACAAAGGAAAGAGCGGCACCTAGATCAATCAAAGCACACACATCAAAGTCAAAGATTTTCAACATAGCAGTAACAACATTGGGGACCTCACCAACCCCTTGCCTCCCATGTAGAGCATAAAATCAATTATACCTTGGGTCACCACCTTGACGACCACGTCTCCCCAATGGGACCACATTAGCACCCCGTACTTTTCCATGATTTCTTGGACAATCTACCTTCTTGTGCCCAAGCTCTCCACAACTAAAGCATGCATTAGAATCTTTCAAACATGGGCCTTTATGACCCTTCCCACATGAAGGACACACATCAATAGGGGCCACAACACCAACATCTTGAGGTCTAGGGAGGTCATTGGCAAACCCCCTATTAGTAGCATAATGAGACACTTGGCCTTTACGGAACCGGTGACCTCTTTGGAACTTACACCTAAGATGGGCCCTCTTCGCCTCATGCCCCCTTCTCTTCCTCAATTTGTCCTACTCCATTTGCTCGGCATAGGTCATCAACCGAAACAACTCCATGTCACTAATTAGCATGGTGGACCGGTATTTTTCACTTACCAAGTGGAGACCCCCATCACAAACTTGTTCATTTCAGATCTAGGATCAGCCACCAAATGAGGAGCATACTTTGAAAGTTGATTAAGCTTAAGGGCATATTTCCTCACACTCATAGCACCTTGTTTTAAGTTCATAAACTCCACCAACTTAGCTTCCTTAAGCTGAAGAAGGAAAAACCAATTAAGGAAAGCCAATTTGAACTCCTCCCAAAGCACCACATTACCAACCCCCTTCTCACCCTTCCATTGATCATACCATATTTGAGCTACCCCTTTGAGTTGGTATGCCGCCAACCCTTTTCATTTGGCCCAACACACATGATATTCAAGATCTTGTGGACCTCATCAATGAACTCTTGTAGATCTTCATCCACCTTTTACCCATAGAAAATCGGAGGATTTATCCTCATGAAGTCTATTAGCCTAGCTCCTAGCATAGTAACATGAGGGGCTTACTCCCCTTGATTGACTTGACTGGCCACAACTTGGGCAAACATGGTGAGAGCATCCCGGAGCTCACCATTATTAGGTTGCTCCTCGGGAGTTTTGGCCCTTCATCCTAGAGAGTTTAGCATGATCTAGCATAGCAAAGAACAATCGTTAGACGGAAAACTTACCATAACTCTATAGCACAACTTAAAACATGAAGAAGGGGAACATTTTTCTAAAACGCCTCATAGCCTCCTATTCAAAGTCATGGTACGCTTCACAACTATGAACAGGACTATAATCGATGGGGTGAGTTGGACTCTGAGGATCTATCAACCTAGTACTCTGAAACCAAGTTTTTCATGACTCAAGCTTAGGTCCTAGGCGTGACACGACACAAGGGGAACCCAAAGAGATCCCAAGCAAGCCTCTTAGAGCATCATTACACATCCTTGGTCAAGGAAGCAGTAAATCAAGCATCAAAAGATAAAAGAATGGGGAAACCGAGGCTCAGAAAAAATACTTCCATATCATCATAATCAAGAGACAAGAGTGAAACGCATATCATAGATACATAATATTTCCAACAAATACCTCTAATACATAGATAAGAGTGGGGGCTAAGACAAAGTAACCGGGCTCACCCTCATACTCAAATAGACAATAAAGAAGAATGTCTCAATACATAATAGGAGAAACATAGACTAAGGTCCCCGAAGTGGAGGACTCACCACGTGGAGAACTCACCAACTAGCTTGAATAGCACTGAACTAGCCACGTGAAAGAGGATGATGATCAACTTGGGCACTAATTCCTACATGGTGACATCATTAGGCATAGAGGATGCATTAGTGTATATGAATGTACTAAGTATCTAGGATGCAATACAAACAAGAATTAAGCCCCATAGTCAAAATGCATAACAATAGGCAAATAGGCATAATATAACAATGTGACAAATATGATCAATGCATACTTAAAACATGCTTAAGTAACTCATGCTCATATAGGATATCATATATGTAGAAGATACCAAGCTAAATTTCCAAATGGACAACCCTTTTGGTAGGTTAGTGATGATGCCACCCTATCACTTAGGTGGATGAGTACAAACCCCCATCTAGGTTGGTGATAGTGTCTCCCCATCACCATGGTGGAGAAGTACAAACCCTTCCCTAGGTTGATGAGTATAAACCCCATCCAGGTTAGTCATGAAGTCACCCCATCACTAGGTGGAGAAGTACAAACCCTTCCTTAGGTTGATGAATACAAACCCCTATCAAGGTTATCCGGGTTCTTAGTCCCCCCTAATTGGGAATGGTCTAATGCAACACTTTATATAGAATTTATCATGTAAATAAGCTCATTTCATCACCATATAGTCATTCATATCATATCTCATTCTTTGGTCCTTCAACTCCTCAAGAACCACATTCGGACATTTTATCAAATACTTAGAGGGTGTGTAATGCTAGTGTAAAACCATGAAATATAGAGATAAAATCATGTAGGGAAACCCATTGTAAAACCATCAATCAACGCCTTGCAACACCCTTAAGCAATATACGTCAAAACTTCTTCTCAAATCTTATAATAGATCAAAGATTTATAGCTCAAAACATAACAAAACAATCACAACCTTACATAACTTTAACATAGTGTGCAATGAATTTCATAATGATCAAGACTTATTTGTAAATCAACTTTAAAGCATGCAATTAGAGTAAAAACAGGCTTGGGTATCATGGGTGAAAGGAACCTATGAAAGAAACCCACATACCTTAGCTTGGAGATGAACTTGGTGAAGATTAGAGATGGAGACTTGATGCTTGAGGAAGAACCTTCAAGGAAAACCTTGGCTTAAGATGAGGGTTTGAGACTTCAGTTTGGGGAGTGAAAATATGACTAAGTGTTTGAGCGAGTATTGGGAGATGTTTAGGATGATATGTGGGTGAAACTTGGCTAAGTATAGGTTAAAACATGTTTGAGAACACTTAGGCCCAACACTTAGAAGTCTTGGACTAAAATAAAAATAGTCCCCAAAATATACAGGGGCATGTTGCGGAGGCAATGCGAAAACCCTACTGAAATCGCACTTTGGAATTTCATAATTGTTGATTTTTTTCTCTCTTAAATCAAGATTAGAACATTTTCACCTAATTTTTACACCCTAAATAAGAATATGAAGCCAGATTTTGAAATAGCAAATGGATTTTGACATATATGAAATTTAAAATTTTAGGCATTACGAGGCACGTTTTCGAGCACTTCTTGGGGTCGTTTCAAGGAGAACATCCTAGACTATGTTGCTCGTGTAGGATAGTCATGTAGTTAACTCTGGTGACTCTTGTCCCAAAATGATGGTCAAGGCTTGAGGAGTCGAAAAGTAGAGATGAGCGTCCTTACCTTGACAAGTAATGGACGGGCGAACAATGATGTCTCTTTTCATTGTACATCACCAACTAAGGTGGTGTGAGTCATGTCGGTTAGAGAAACTCCTAACTTTTCATAATAATTTGAAAAGAGTTGCATGCTGGAGTTTCTTTTAGGAACATTGTTTTACTATACAAATTGAACGATTTGGCGTGAGTTGCATATTATTGAATTTACTTTCAAAGCATGACTTTATCCTTAAATTTGCATGATTTACTAAGTTAAGTTGAGTTGGGTTGAGTTGATTTTGTGTCAAGTTACTTGATTGAGTATATTTGATAATGTCCTTTCCTTTTGAGTCATTTTACATACCAGTATATTTTATGTATTGACATCCATTTAGACTGCATCATTTTATGATGCAGATGCAGGCATTAGAGGTCATCAACAGGTGTCTCGTTGAGGATCTTATCATATTTAGCTAATTTGGTGAGCCCTCCTTGCTATCTGAATGAGCCTTTTTTTTCTTTCTTATATTGAGTAGTCATAATTATTCCTTTGAGGTAACCCGGGACCTGTCTTGGCACCTTCTAGAGTTGGATAGAGGCTTCATAGATATTGAGTAGAGTTGATTGGTTGTTATTGATGTTCCAAATCCTTATTCATTGAAAGAGACCTAGTATTTATTAAATTGGTTGTCTTTCTTGATTACTTTCTTTTGTTGTTGAGTATGATGTGATGATGAGGCCAAGTAATTCTTTTGGGGACTAGCAATAGTCTCTGAGTGCAGACCACGCTAAGGGTACCTGCCCGTGGTGTGATAAAAGTTATGAAAGATGCAATTGAAAACTTACTAAGTTTCGTATATCTACCATAGTATCACGAACCAAGCTTAGGGCCTAGACGTTACACAGCGAATGCAGAACCTGAAGGAACCCCAAAAAAGCCTCTTAACTTATCATTATACATCATCGGTCATGGAAGCATATTAAAGACATAAAGAGTAAGAATAGGGGCAAAGGGACTAAGGGGAAAGCTTGCATAACACCATAATCAAGAGACAAAGAGTCAAAGATTATATCATAGATACACAGCACGTCCAACAAACACCTCTACTACAAAGATAAGAGCAAGGGCCAAGACAAAGCAACCGGGCTCACCCTCATAGTCAAAATAGAATATAAAGAAGAGTATCTCAATAAATAATAAGAGAAACATAGATAAACATCCCCGGAATGGAGGACTCACCAACTAGCTTGAACAGTACCGAACTAGCCACATGGAGGAGGAGGAGGATCAACATGGGCACGGAGTCCTACATGGCGATATCATGTAGGCAAGAGTATGTTAGTACCTTTTAATGCACTAAGTATGTGGGATCAATGAAACAATACATAGGCATCATAATCAAAATGTATAACAATAGGTAATAGGCATAATATAACAATATGACATGTATGATCAATGCTTAAGTAAAACATGCTTAAGCAACTCATGCTTATATTGAATATCATATCTGTAGAAAAGACCAAGCTAGATTTCCAAAGTATAAACCCCTTGGTTGGTTGATGATGATTCCACCCCATCATCCTGGTGATGAGGTACAAACCCCTCACTAGGTTGATGAATATGAATCCCCATCTAGGTTATCAAGGCACAAGCCCATTGATTGGCTATCAAGGTACTAAGCCACCGACAAAGTTATACGAGCTCTAAGTCCCCCCGGATCGAGCATGGTCTAATGCAACACTTTATATATAATATATCATATTCACAAGGTCTTTCCATCTTCATAATATCAATCATATCATATCTCATGCTTTGGACATTCAATTCCTCAAGAAACCACATCCAAACATTTTATCAAATACTTAGAGTGTGTCTAGTGCTAGTGTAAAACCATGCAATTCAAGAGTGAAATCATGCTAGTAAATTCAATGTAAAAGCTTCAATAGATACTTGGTAACACCCTCAAACAATAAACATCAAAACTCTTCACTAATCCTTTCAATAGATCTTAGATTCATAGCTCAAAACATGGTAAAATAGTCACAAATTCATTTGCTCAAACACAGTGTGCAGTGATTTTCATAATAATCAGGACCCATGAATAAATCACTTTTAAATCATGTAGTTTGTAAGAAAAGGATGCTTGGGCATCATGGATGATAGGAACCCATGAAAGATACCCACATAACTTAGCTTTGGAGATGAACTTGATGAAGATTGGAGACTGAAACTTGAAGCTTGAGAAGAAATCCTTAGATCTGGAGAGGGCTTTGAGACTTGAGTTTAGGAGATAAAATATTGGCAACTTGTTTGAATGAGTATGGGCGAATGTTTAGAATGATATAAAGGTGAAAAATGATTAAGTATAGGTATTTTCACATTTGGGAACACTTAGGCCCAAGACTTAAAAGTCTTGGACCGAAGTCAAAACAGGCAGAATCTTAACACTAGTACACGCCATTGGCGCGTTGCGCTAGGGTCACGGAAAGCTCACTGGAATTTGACATTTGGAAAATCAAAATTGCTAATTGTTTGCTCTAAATCAGGGTTAGACCCTTTTCCCCCTAATTCTGACCCCTTGAACAAGAATGTGAAGTCAGATTTTTGATACTATATATAGATTTTGAGATATATGGAAATCACAATTTCGGGCACTTCTAAGACACATTTTTGGGCACTTTGCCTTACCCAGATGGTAATACGCACTCATATCATAGTCCTTAAGAAGTTCTAACCATATCCTTTGTAGCAAGTTGAGATTCTTTTAAGTGAATACATATTGGATGCTCTTATGATTGGTGAACACATCTACATGCACCCCATACAAATTGTGACGCTAAATCTTCAACGCAAACACCACAACGGCTAACTCAATATCATGGATAGGGTAGCTCTTTTCATGTACTTTGAGTTGTCTAGAAACATAGGCTATGAACTTACTATTTTGCGTCAACACACAATCCAAACCACCCCAGGAAGCATAACAATACACCACAGATCCCTCTAGCTCATCCGATTATGACAATATAGGAGCGGACACAAGCTTATCTTTCAATGTTTAGAAGCTTTTATCACATTCATCGGTCCACACAAACTTAACCATCTTTTGATTCAATTTTTTCAATGGAGAAGAAATAGAAGAGGACCCATTCACAAAACCTCCAATAATAGCCCGCTAAACCCAAGAAACTCCTAATGTCTGACGGGATCAATGGTCTAGGAAAATTTCTAATCACATTGGTATTCTTTGGATCCACCTTAATACCATCCCCCAACACCACATGCCATAGGAAAGCAACCCGTCTCAACCAAAATTCACACTTTTCATATTTACAATACAATTTCTCCTCCCTCAATCTTTGCAATACAACCCTCAAATGAGCCCTATGCTCCTCCTCACCACGAGAATAGATCAAAATGTCATCAATGAAGACCAAAACAAACGAATGAAGGTAGGGTTTGAAGACTCTATTCATAAGGTCCATGAAAATGGCTGGTGCATTGGTCACACCAAAAGACATCACAACAAACTCATAATGCCCATATCAAGTTCGGAAAGCCATCTTAGGAATATCACACTCCCTCACCTTCACTAGATGATACCCAGACTAGAGATCAATCTTAGAGAAATGGCTAGCCTCTTGCAATTGGTCAAACAAATCATCAATCCATGGAAGAGGATACCTATTTTTTATAGTGATCCTATTGAGTTGCCAGTAGTCAATACACATCCTAAGGGACCCATCCTTCTTTTTCTCAAACAACATCGAAGCACCCATGGTGATTGGCTAGGTCTAATAAATCTCTTATCCAACAAGTCCCTCAATTGTTTCTTCAACTCCTTCAACTCCGTCGAGGCCATACAGTAAGGGGGAATAGAAATGTGTTGAGTATCGAGGAGGAGGTCTATGCCAAAGTATATTTCCCTTTTGGGAGGAACACCGGGAAGGTCATTTGAGAAGACATCAAGAAACTCATTTATAACCCGGACCGACTCTATGGGAAAGACTTTAGACTATATCCCTAACCCTCACAAGATTGTAAAGACACTCCATAGAGATCAACTTACAGGCTTTAATGCAAGAGATGAATCTACCCTTGGCCACCACATCTTGACTTTCCCACTCAAGGACGCATTCATTTGGAAATTGAAATTTGACCCGACGGGTTCTACAGTCAATAGAAGCATAATAGGCATGCAACCAATCCATCCTAAGAATAACATTGTTATCAACCATTTCTAATTAAACAAGATCACAAGGCAACAATTTATGCAAAATGTAAATAGGACAACTTCTATAAACTTTCCTAGCAATAATAGATGCACCAATAGGAGTAGACACTTCATATGACTCATGCAACAACTTGGGGTCAACATGGAACTTTGAGGCAACAAAAAGGGTGACAAAAGAAAGAGTGGCACCCGGATCAATCAAAGCATAAACATCAAAGTCAAAGATTTTCAACATACTGGTAATAACATCGGGAACTCACCAACCCTTTGTCTACCGTGTAGAGCATAAAAGCGATTGTACCTTGGGGCACCATCTTGATGACGACCCCTACCTAATGGAGCCACATTTGCACCCTGGCCTTTGCCACGGTTTCTTGGACAATCCACCTTTTCATGACCAAGATCCCTACATTTAGGACATACATCAAACATGGCCCCTATGACTCTTTCCACATTTAGGACACACATCAATGGGAGCCTCACCACCAACACGTTGAGGCCTAGCAAAGTCATTGGCAAACCCCCTATTAGTAGCATGAGAAGATCCTTGGCCTTGATGAACCGGCCACCCCTTTAGAACTTAGTAGCTTCATGACCCTTTCTCTTCCTCAACTTTTCTTTCTCTATTTGTTCGGCATATGTCATCAGTCGAGACAAGTCCATATCACTAATTAGCAAAGCGGACCGGCATTCTTCACTCAACAAGTCGGAGACCCCCATCACAAACTTATTCATCCTAGATCTAGGATCGGCCACCAAATGAGGTGCATATTTTTAAATTTGATTGAACTTGAGGGCATATTCCCTCACACTCATTGACCCTTTCTCTCAAGTTCATGAATTCTACCAATTAAGCCTCCCTAAGCTCGAGATGGAAGACCTGATTAAGGAAAGCAATTTTAAACTCCTCCAAAAGCACCATATTACTATTTCCCTTCTCCCCCTTCCATTGATCATACCATATTTGGGCTACCCTTTTGAGTTGATGCACCGCCAACTCCTCCTTTTCAATTGGCCCAATACCCATGATAGTCAAGATCTTGTAGACCTCATCAATGAACTCTTGTGGATCTTCATCCACCTTTAACCCATGGAACACCGGAGGACTCATCCTCATGAAGTCTTTTACACTAGTTCCTAAGGTAGTAGCATGAGGGGCGTAGGTCCCTTGGTTGACTTTATTGGCCACAACTTGGGCAAGCATAGTGAGAGCATCCTGGAGCTCACCATTGGTGGGTTGCTCCTCGGGAGTTCAGCCCCTTCTTCCTCGAGTGTTAGGCATAATCTAGCATAGCAAAGAACAATCGTTAGGTGGAAAAACTTACCACAACTCTATAACATGACTTAGAATATGAAGAAGGGAAATATTTCATAAAACGCCTCATAGCGTCCAATTCATAATCATGGCGCGCTCCGAAATCATGAATAGGACTCTAATCGACGTGGTGTGTTGGACTCCGAGGATCTATCAACCTAGTGCTCTGATACCAAATTTGTCATGATCCAATCCTAGGGCCTAGACTTGACACGGTGAATAGGGAACCCGAAGGAACCCCAAATAAGCCTCTTAACTTATCATTACACATCACTGGTCGCAGAAGCATAGGGGCAAAGGGACTAAGGGAAAAGCTTTCATAACGTCATAATAAAGAGACAAAGAGTCAAAGCTCATATCACAGATACATAACACGTCCAACTAATACCTCTACTGCATATATAAGAGCGAGGGCCAAGACAAAGCAACCGGGCTCACCCTCATAGTCAAAATAGAACATAAAGAAGTATCTTAATACATAATAGGAGAAACATGGATAAACATCCCCGGAATGGAATACTTACCAATGAGCTTGAGTATACCAAACTAGCCATGTGGAGGAGGAAGATGATCAACTTGGGCACTAGGTCCTACATGGTGACATCATGTAGGCAAGAGTATGTGTTAGTATATTTAAATGTACATATTATTTGGTACGTGATGCAACAATACATAGGCATCATAATCAAAATGCATAACAGTAGGCAATAGGCATAATATAACAATATGGCATGTATGATCAATGCTTAAGTAAAACATGCTTAAGTAACTCATGCTTATATATGATATCATATGTGTATAAGAGACCAAGCTAGATTTCCAAAGTACAAACCCCTTGGTAGGCTGATGATGATGCCACCCCCATCACCTGGCTATTAAGGTACTAACCCCCACCCTCCCCAACAAGGTTATCCGAGCTCTTAGCCCTGGATCGGGCATGGTCTAATGCAACACTTTATATAGAATATATCATATGCACAGGCTCTTTCCATCTTCATCATATCAATCATATCAGATCTCATTCTTTGGACCTTCAATTCCTCAAGAAACCACATCCGGACATTTTATCAAACACTTAGAGGGTGTGTAGTGCAAGTGTAAAACCATGCAATTCAAGAGTGAAATCATGCTAGTAAATTCAATGTAAAAGCTTCAATAGATACTTGGTAACACCCTCAAACAATAAACATCAAACCCCTTCACTAATCCTTTAAATAGATCTTAGATTTATAGCTCAACACATGGTAAAATAGTCACAATTTCTTATGCTCAAATATAATGTGCAGTGATTTTCATAATAATCAAGACCCATGTATAAATCACCTTTAAATCATGCAATTTGTAAGGAAAAGAAGTTTGGGCATCATGGGTGAAAGGAAGCCATGAAAGAAATCCATGTACCTTAACTTGGGAAATGAACTTGATGAAGATTGGAGATGGAGACTTGAAGCTTGAGAGGAAATCCTTAGATCCGGAGAGGGTTTTCTGGCTTATGTTTAGGAGATAATATTAGCTAAGTGTTTGAATGAGTATTAGGGAATGTTTAGGATGATATAAGGGTGAAAAATGGTCAAGTATAGGCATTTTAACGTTTGGGAACACTTAGGACCAAGACTTAAAAGTCTTGGACCGAAGCCAAAACAAGCAGAATTTTAGCACTAGTGCGCGCCCTTGGCGCGTCACACCAGGGGCGCAAAAGGTTCACTGGAATTTGATATTTAAAAAACCAAAATTGCTAATTGTTTGATCTAAAATCGGGGTTAGGCCATAATTTTTCCTTTTCCCCCCTAATTTGACCCCCTGAACAAGAATATGAAGTCGAATTTTCGATATCACACATGAATTTTGAGATATATGGAAATTACAATTCCAGGCACTTCAGAGGTACATTTTCAGGCACTTATTGTGGTCGTTTCACTTGGCAAGTAGATTTCCTATTTCCAATGGAAGAAGTGTATTGGTCTTTTCTTAATGGAAGGAGTATATTGAATTATATGTAGTAGCTCACAAGGTCTTACTGATGGTTATGGTCTATTCTCGTAAGTTTACATGATTATATGATATGTGTTAAATTCGTTTGTTTAATGTGCATTGTCTTATATTGATTTGAGTCTATTCGTTATGCATATTTAAGATTATTTCATGACTTACTAACCTTATATTTACCTATATGTTATGTTTAATTATGATGACATTACAGTTTCATCCATGTATTGCATCCTACATACTTAGTGCATTCCAATGTACTAATGCATATTTGCCTGCATGATTTAACCATGTAATGATAGGTAGTTCTCCACCGGCTCGTGGCTAGTAGTTGGCGTTCAGACTAGCTTTTGTTGTGGTGAGCCTTTAGTTCGGGACTCGACCTATTTTCCACTCCTTATATATTTTTCATATTCAGACAATGTATTTACAACCCTTTGGAGGCTTTTACTTTCTATGTTGTCCATTATGGATGTTCTTTCTATTTGATAGAAACAGACCTTACCAATTCCGTTCATATGTATTATTAGTATGCTTATGGACAAATGATGTTTTCTAAGTTACTTGTTTTTTAATGTTGCTTCATTGCAAACATAGCCCATAGTCCCTTTTCCTTGATGATTTTCTGCAATATATCTCTATTTATTACCTATGAATGCTTGAGATGCTTAGATAGTTTGGATGAGGTGTCTCCGTGTATCTCATTTTTTATATAATGACTAGGCCCTAGGTTGGATGTTATAGATATAATCATTCCAGAACCAATGGGAAACATATCAGTCCATGTAATTGCCCCCGAGCATGAGATTCATCCCCAATATATAATCAATGTCATATGCCACTGCTCATGTGGCCCGTCGCCTATTTCTCATTTATATTACATACCACAGCCCGTGTGGCCTATTCCCTGTTTCTCATTTGTGTTTCATCAATGGTATTCATTCACAATGCACATCAATAACATATATATGTGATGCAATAATGATGAGTGCAAACAAGAGTCCACTTCATAATAAATACATCATTACAAGTCAAATATCACAATAATAAAGGCATAATGACGAGTCTATTTGAAGCCTAAATATGAAGTCTCCAACCCACCAGTGAAACTCAACTACAATATTTCCAGTCCAACAATAATACACCTTAACATGATCAATAATTCACATTCTCATATCACAAGAGATTCTCAATATCGAAACACAAGCCAAAAAGTATCAATCTCATTCTTTCAAGTCATAGGTGAAATTCACAATTGACCAAGTTCTCACAATTTATCAAGCACAATCTAATCAACAACAAATAATCAATCATTCTAGACCATGAGCAAAGAAAATATAATGTTCAAGTAGGCATAACAAGATTTGGGAATCCACTTGCCTCAACTAGTAGTCGAATCAAACAAATACCAGAGCTTTTCCCCTTGAATTTGCACTTGGGACGTCACAATCTAGACAAATACGAATTCACGATCTCAATACGAAGCTAATTTACAAAGCTAATGACACTAAAATTAAGAAATTCGAGTGAAAGGATAAAATGGTCAAAAATCTCATTCTAGAAAAAGTTCCCAAAATCTGAAAATTAACACATGAAAATGTTGCCAAAGTAATAAGAATTTCAATGGAGAAAACCATTTCAAAAATGGAGTTAAAATGAACTCTTAATCCTAATTTTTCAATAAAATTTCAATATCCAAAACTACCCCAATTTCTTCCATTAAAAGTCTCCAATTTCAAGTCAAGATCATAAATTAATTAGTGAAAATTGAAGATATGGAGTAGAAATTAGTTACCCGATACTCTTGCCTTGAAATACCTTGAAAAAATCGTCTAAAACTGAACTTGGTGTTTTAAAAATGGTGAACAATGGAAAGACCTGTCACTTTTAATTAAACACTGTTTCAGGAAGTTTTAACACTCCACAAATGCGGAGATCAGGCTTGCCTCAAGCTCGGCAACGCAGAAGGCTTGGCTCCTCACACTCCACAAACGCGGACGGTGGCTCCCCAAACGCAGAGGTTAAACTAGCTAGACCTCCACGAACGCAGGCTCCAGCCCCGAGAACGCTGAGTATAATATAGCTGCATCAGATTCTGCTAAAACTAGCTATTTCAAACTCGAAACAAACTGTTAGACCCCGTAATTATTTTAAATGAGCGATAACTATCCAATTGGAAAATTTTGTTGTGGACGCTGGTTAAGTTAAACTTAAGTATATTTCTGGTATTTGGTTAGAGTATTAAGTGAGCATGGTGTTCAAA
>JAOTQR010109795.1:0-26320 GCA_025774065.1 Solanum ossicruentum | reverse complement strand
CTAAGTGTTGAGAGAGTTTTGGGAGAGCAATGTAGATTAGGGGATTTTGTTTCTTTGAAGAGCGATGTAGAGACTAATAGAGGGGGGTTATTTATACAGATTTTATTTTTTTTTGTGGGGGGGGGGGTATAAGGGTCATTTAATCAGTAAAAAGTGGTCAAAAAGATGTGGGGAAAAGGGCATAAAATTATGTGGTACCAAGGGGATTTTTGACTCACTTTTGAGAAGAAGAAAGATGCCAAACAGAAGCGGGTAGGCATGGGACCTAGGTATGGCAGCATTATCCTTTCCCATGGTGCTATGGCATGGTATGGTATGACCTCAAATCGTGCTAAGGACATGCCAAAGGCTTCTTATGCAAGCCATGCAACAATGGTAAAAGAATTACTCCCAAACAAGTCATTCCCCTGCAAATGAAGAGAACAAGCCCTAGACTGTAATTCAGCAATCGTTTCTTTCGAATATTCAGAGGACTTTTGGATGCGACCCCCTTGTATGATGAACTCCCTTGGAAAACATTGGCAGCCCTATATTATAGAGTATATAACTTACTATTTCAAGATCTCTCTCTCTATCAAACCCAGCCAAAGGATTATGTTACCTATGTACCTTCATTTCGAGTAATTCCAAACACAAACAAAACTTCATTTTTGGTCTTAGCTTCACATAACATTTGCCACGACCCAAACCTAGGGGCCTAGGTGTGAAATGGTGAATGAGAACCCAAAGGCCCCCAAACAAGCCTCTAAAATCATAGTTTCAAATTATAGGTTTAAATGGTAAATGGCAAATAAATGACAATGAAATATGGGGAATGGGACTAAAGGACAACTTATAACCATAAGCGGAAGTATAAGTTATATAGTTTAAAACATACCAAGTGTGGCAATAGTCCAGACACACCTCTAAACAATGACAACAAACAGAGCCAAGAATACAAGTCTAGGCTCCTCAATACTAAGTCAAAATGAGAGTACATCAAGTAGATTCAATAACAAAGGCAAAGCTGGAAGATAAGGGCTCTGTTCCCGAAGAATGGGAACTCACCAAATCAAAGTCTTCACGAGCAATATAGCCATGCAGAGGAGGATGAGGTAGATCACCTGTCATATTAATAGAATACTTAGAATTATGAGCTTCATCAAGTATCCTTTCCCTTAACTATCCATATTAGGGACTCACAACCACCCTTGGTAACGCAACACTCCATCTCCCCATTATGAGAAACCTTTACATTCTTATCAACCACCAACTTGTTCAATTCAATCAAAGAAGGATCCATGTCTTGATTTGCTTTCACCTCCTCTATTAAAGACGGCTCCACCCCATTTTGCACCAATACACTTCCGTTATTTAAGTCTTTCAACATTACACCTAAACGAGCCAAACGGTGCACTTCTTTAACTAACTCTTTCTTTCCATTCTCAACATGTGTAATACTGCACAAAAACATTTTACTCAATACATCAGCCATAACATTTTCCTTGCTGGGGTGGCACATCACACTCCTATCACAATGTCATGACCCGGACCAAGGGAGTAGGAGTGACATGGTGAATAAGAACCCGAGAGTCCCTAAACAAGCCTCAAAGTATCCATATTCATATCATCAGTTCAGAAGCTTATTAAAGATAGTAAACACATAGTTCTAAGGGATGGGAAAGTAGGACTCATGCTATGGGATATCATAGGGATAAAGATTAACATCGATTCACATAACACATAGCACATAAGAACTAAGGAGCAGGTAAGATGACTCACTCTATGGGGACAAAACGGGACTTAGGATCTTTCACATTTCCACATCACAACATGAATCCATATCATAATACTCATAAACAAATTATAATAACCATATCCAATAGCTAGCCATAATCATAATCTATGAAGTCGACACATAAAATATATCCATACATGTCATGACACAAGCCTAGGCCCTAGACCTGGCCGATGAATGGGGAACCCAAAGGAACCCCAAACAAGCCTCATAGCATATTATTATACATCCTTGGTCGTGGAAGCAATTAAAATGATAATAAGAGATAAGCATAAATAAAGGAATTGGGACTAAAGGAACATCCTTTATATCCTAAACAATGAGAGTCAAGAGAGAGTTAAGGCTCATAGCATAGATACATAATATGTACAAAAACACTTCTAAACCTTAGATACTTAGCGGGGGCCAAGACAAGCAACCGAGCTCACCCTCATAATAATGACATTAGATAATCCAAACATACAAAACATAGTCTAAATATAAGTTTGAGAGAAGATAGATATTGTCCCCGGACTTGAGGACTCACCATAAGCTAACTTGAACAATCTGCTCAGCCACGAGGAGAATCAATAGGAACTCTGGCCCCTACATGGTGATATCATATAGGCATAGAATATGCGTTAGTACATTTGAATGTACTAAATATGTAGGATGCAATGCAACGAGAGATAGGCATCATAGAAAAATCATAATCATATGCAATGAATAGGATACTAATAATATGACATGTATGAATAGTGCTTGAATTAAAACCGCGCTTATATAGTACATAGTATGAGTGTAGGGAGTGACCATTATAGTGCAATCCAAGGCCTACCAACTCCTTAGAGAGGTGCATGAGGTACAAACTCCTTCATGTGGTTGATGGAGTACAAAACCTTCTATCGGGTTGATGAGGACAAACCCCCAACAAGGTTGATAGAGTACAAACCCCCCAACAAGGTTGATGGAGTACAAACCCCCCAACAAGGTTGATGGGTACTAACCCCCAACAAGGTTACCCAGGCTTACCACCCCCCGAGCTAGGCAATTGAGGTACCAACCCCTCAATGGGTTACCCGGGCCTACAACCTCCCGCCCGAGCTAGGCTTGGGCATCCCCAACACTATAGAGATAGAGTTATGTACATATACACTACTTTCATCATCACAAACATACATTCATTTACTCATCATTACCATACACATACATCTCTTTTCATCATCATTCCATCATTATTTTATCATCATATAATTATGATATCATTATAGTATCATTCAACTCAAAAGACATTCATTGGACCTTCAATTTCTCAAGTAGCCATAACCGGACATTTTATCAAACACTTAGAGGGTGTGTAACGTTAGTGTAAAACCATGTAATTCAAGAGTGAAATCATTCTAGAAAATTCAATGTAAAACTTTCAATAGATACTTGGTAACACCCTCAAGCAATATACATCAAAACCCTTCATCAAATCTTACATTTGGTATTAGATGCATAGCCCAAAATATGACAAAACAATCATAATTTCATAAAACTTTAACATAGTGTGCACTGAATTTCATAATATGCAAGACACATTTGTAAATCAACTTTAAATCATGCAATTTGAGTCAAAGGAGGCTTGGGTATCATGGGAGAAAGGAACCCATGAAAGAAACCCACGTACCTTAGCTTTTTTGGAGAAACCTTGAAGAAGATTGGAAATGGAGACTTGAAGCTTGGTTGAATTCCTTAAGATCCGGAGAGGGTTTTGACACTTGAATCTTGAGAGAAATATAAGACTAAGTATTTGAGTGAGTATTAAAAAATATCTTGGGTGATATGAGGGTGAAATAAAGTCTAATTATAAGTGTTTTCTTGTGAATCGTTCGCTCTAAAATTAGGGTTAGACCCTTTTCCAACTAAATTTGATCCCTTGAACAAAAATATGAAGTCAAATTTTTGATTTCATGCACGAATTTTGAGATATATGGAAATTATGATTCTAAGCACTTACGAGGCACATTTTCGGGCACTTTTTTGGGGCATTACAATATCTCCCCCTTGGGAACATTCATCCCCGAATGTCAGAGAAACGTACAAGGGAAGAGTAATCATAAGGAGATCAGCCCTAACTAGAATGCAATAACCCACTTAAAACACCATTTTCAATATCTCAACATAATTGTAAAAATCATCATGAATTTGCCAACTTTAACATGAATGCATATGAATGACATAGAGGCTGAAACATATGACCTGGAATATGAAAGGACTTGACGTGTTATCATGAGCTTGAATAGAATGAAAGAGGTTCGCGTATTGCTCCTCCATGCTCACTCCCCAAAGGACACTTTCGACTTGGTGATCCGTCCAATGGCCTTGAAGAACACTACACCCTCACAAATCAACCTTTACCCATATCCACCCAACTTCTCACTGACCTCTTCATAGGCCAACTCATCTCCTATAACGTACACAACCTTAAGAGTCCTATAACACTTGAATCATCAATATCCCTCCTCAACCTTGAAGCATGAAGAATTGGACAAACCATTTCCTTATCCAAAGGCAATTCCCATTTGTATGCAACCTCACTAATCTTAATCACCACCCTATGAAGGCTCATACACAATGAATGTAATTCCATTTTTGCCAAGACAACCACACCTTTCATGAGAAATTCCTTCAATTACCCCTAACACTAACTTTGAATTCAAGCCCTCTCCTCCTCACATCGGTTTGGGACTTTGACAACTTTGGGCTGTTTCCAACCTTTCCCTAGCCAACCTTACCTTCTCCATAGCACCCATAATCAGATCCGGGCTTAACAAGGCCATCTCTCCCAGTTCAAACCACCCAACCGGTGATCTACAACCCCTATCATAGAGAGCCCAAAGAAGCCATCTCGATGCTAGAATGATAGTTATTGTCATAGGCAACCCAATCCAAAGAAGATGATCATCCTAACTACTTCTTAAGCTCCAAAATACAAGCCCTAAGCATATCCTCAAGTAATCTCACCAACTCATGAATGTAAATTAACATACTCTTCGGCTCATAAGTAGTCTTAATCGGTAGAAAGTGAGCCAAATTTGTCATCCTATCAACCACAACCCAAATAGAATCAAACCCTTTCTAGTCTTGGGTAATCCAACCATAAAATCCATGTTAATCTCCTTCTACTTCCAAGTAGGGATCTCTATGTCTTGGGTAAGGCCACCCAACCTTTGATGTTCGATTTAACTTGTTGACAACTATGACAACCGGAAACAAATTTGGCAATACCCTTCTTTATTCCTCCCTAACAATACACATCTCTCAAATCTCTATACATTTGGTAGAACCGGGATGATTAGAATAAGAAAAGTTATGAGGCTCTTCAAGAGCCTTCACTATCAAGACATCAACATAAGGTACACACAACCTACCTTGGTACCTAAGAGCACCATCTTCCCATGAAAACCTCCACCTTGCCCTCTTTCACCAAGGCCTTCAATTCTAATGGGCAGGGATCAAGATATTGCTTTGCTCTTACCTTATCAACCAATGAAGATTTAGAATCATCAACAACAATAACACCACTATCAACATGAGCTAGGCTAGCCATATACACCTTACTCAAAGCATCCTCCACAACATTAGCCTCACCAGACGACAATGCACACTCATGTCATAATCCTTAAGAAGTTCTAACCACCTTCTTTGTCTCAAGATAAGATCCCTTGGATGAACACATATTAGAAACCCTAGTGAACGGTAACCACACCAACATGCACACCATACAACCAATGTCATCAAATTTTCAAAGAAAACGCCCCGGAGCCAACTTGGTCATAGATACGATAATCCTTCTCATGCATCTCAAATAATCTAAAAGGTTAGACTTCCACCTAACCATCTTGCATCAACACACAACCCAAACCAATCCGAGCAACATCACAACACGCAACAAACCCTTCCAACCATTCCGGTAGAGACAAGATAGGAGCAGACACAAACTTATCCTTCCTGGCTTAACTTGATCATGGGAAAAGCAATAGAAGAGAACCCATTCAGAAACCTCCAGTGGTAACCCGCTAAGCCCAAGAAATTCCTAATATCCAAGGGAGTCAAAGGTCGAGGCCCATCTCTAATCACATACGTCTCCTTAGGATCAATCTTAATACCATCCTCCAACATCATATGACCTAGGGAGGTGACCTCCTTTAACCATATTTCACACTTCACATACCTAGTATACAACTTCTCTTACCCCAAGATTCGCAACACTACCCCCAAATGGTTCATAAGCTCTAAACAAAATCCATACTTCACTAGAGACCGCCATAAGCATAACAAGGTAGGGACTAAAGACCCTATACATAAAACGCGTAAACATAGTTGGTGCATATGCCAACCAAACAACTCCAACATTCTCAAAAGGCTCACTCATATCTCGAAAAGACACTTAAAGATATCACCTATCCTCATAACACTTGGGAACAAAACCCGAACCAAATATCAAGCTTAGACAAATGACTAACCCATTGTAGTAGATCAAATAGATTGACCATTCTTAACCATCATATTACAACCTTACGGGTTCTACAATCAAAGGTGACACAAGTAGCCGAACCACCTCAAGGCCTCCAATCCAACAACTAAAGTTCAACCAAAATCACAAGACAAGACCCTATGCAATAAGAATATGGTGCAACCCTTAGAGATCAACTATATATCTTAAGACAAAAAATGGACTTACCTCATCGCATCCAGCTTACAAGCCCCTACACTAGGACGGACTTAAGAGAGAATCAGAACTTAACTCTGCAGGCCCTACATCAAGAAAGACATAACATGTATGCAACTAATCCACCCCAAGCATAACATCAAGGCCCACCACAACAAATCCAACAAGTCATGAGGAAAGACCTAATGCAACATGAACACAGAACAACATCTATGAACTTCAAACAAACCCAACAGAGTATGGGACACATATGAAACCCACTAGTAACCAAAAGAACAAATGAAAGAAATAGTGGCACACTGGGCCCGTCAACGCAAACACAACAAAGCCAAAGGAAATTTTAACATACAGGTAGCAACATTAGGCACCTCATCCCCTTCTTGAGCCACTTGATCAACATGACCACCTTGATCTAAAGGTCGACCACCCTTACACTTGATAAGAGCAATGTTAGAAACAATATTAAAATGGAGTGAATACTAGAATGTGGAACCAACAACAAGAAAAGAAAGATAAAAACTAATTAAAGATATGGGAAATTCAAAGGAAATATTTAAGAATTTCAAAGAAATTGATATTCTAAGGCCTTGACAAGATCCAAGTAACAACTTAAAGATTTATGGAAGAAATCTAACTCCTTTACTTGAGAAAACGAATCAATTCGTTAGATTTGGAAGACCGCTTTATGAGTAACTAAAGGAATTAGCATGTAAACTAATCACCTTTTAAAGAATACCAAAAATAAATCTAAGATATCACAAGAAGAAAGTACTTTATACCTCAAACTATGAACTAGTAAAGGTTTAAAGATAAATTCTCAAATAACAAGTCACAAAGGTTCAATAGAACTCTCTCAAATAATATTAATATCAATCTAATTGTCTTTTATGAAGGACAAAAGACTCCTATATATATTATAGGGTCCTTGTATGTCCAAGACTCCTTAGGTTAGGCCCAAGGAGTATCCAAAACCTAGAAAGAAAATTACAAGGTAAATCGCACTCTAGAAAGGAAATAAAGTTACTTTAACTAGGAATAGACCTAGTAGTTCCAGGAAAGCATTAAATGGTACTAGGATACCTTAAATAGAACAATAAAAACATAAATAACCTATACATAAATAAGGAAAGAAGGTAACACCCAACTAGAAAAATAATCTTGACAAATTTGGAAAGTTTGACTAGTCTTCTTTGCAAACTTGGGCAGAAAGCAACCTTTGTTGTGGCTGATTCTTGGACTCTTTTTGGCCTTATTTGTATTAAATTTAACCCTAAAATTCTTCATCTTAGACTTGACTTTGGTTTACCAAATAATTGTACCATTTGGACAATTCATCCTTCTTGGGCTTTAGCTCTTCTTCCCCAACAAGACACCTTTGGATCTGCAATTGAAGCCCATTGAGCTTATCATTAAACTCCTTGGTTTGAGATCTTGTTATGGGCCTTCTTTGATCTTCTAAAGCTTCATCCTTTTCATCCTTATCCTTCAATGGAGTAGAACAGGGTATGATGCTATCATTCCCCTCTTCTTCAAGAAAATTCGTCGACAAATGAGTCTGCATCAAAATAGGAAAGTTCAGAAATATTAAAAGTAGCACTAACTTGGAACTCACCAAGAAGATCAAGTTTATAAGCAATGTCTCCAATCCTTTCAAGGACTTTGTATTGGCTACTTCCTCTAGGATCTAGCTTGGTCTTTCTTTTGGTAGGAAATCTTTCCTTTCTCATATGCACCCAAACCAAGTCCCCAGGTTAAACAAAACATACTTTCTTCCTTTATTTCGCAATGCAACTTCCTTATTTTTCTTTTCAATTGCAATTCTTGTTTGTTCATGAATCTTCTTCATCATGTCAGCCTTCTTTCTCACGCAAATATTAGAAAAATCATTAGTAGGTAAAGCCAGTAAATCAAGAGGGGTAAGGGGGTTGAATCCATACAACTTCAAAAGGAGTCTTACCAGTAGAAGAATGAAAGGTCCTATTATAAGCAAATTCCACATTAGGCAAGTAATCTTCTCAAGAAGTCAACTTTCCTTTCAAAACAGCCCTCAACATATTCCCCAAAGTTCTATTAACCACTTCTATTTGCCCACTAGTTTGTGGGTGACAAGATATAGAAAATAGCAATTTAGTCCCTAACTTTCTCCAAGGAATTCTCCAAAAGTGACTTAAAAATTGGCATAGCTATCACTAACAATAGTTCTAGGTATTCCATGCAATTTAACCACTTCTTTTACAAACAAGTCAGCCACATGAGATGAATTATTAGTCTTTTTACATAGAATAAAATGAGCCATTTTAGAAAATCTATCTACTACCACAAATATACTATCCTTACCATATTTAGTCCTTGGAAGCCCCAATATGAAGGCCATAAAAATATCAATCCAAGGAGAACTAGAAACAGGTAAAGGAGAATAAAGACCATGCAACAATGTTCTAGACTTAGCTTGTTTATGAATGAGAACACACTTTTTCAACATGCTTTCTCATGCTAGGCCAATAAAAACAGCATCTATGCCCTAACCAGAGGCATCACACTCAACTTCAAAAGACTTAGAAAAATCAGGTAATTATAAAAGAGGAGCATAAAACAAATTTTCTTTCAGCAAGTTAAATGTATCATCTTGTTCCTTTTCCCATGGTGCTAAAGTCCCTCACAAACCTCCTATAAAAACTAGCAAGTCCATGAAAACTCCTAACTTAAGTTACACTATTAGGTCTAGTCCATTCTTTAATTGCTTTGATTTTATCACTATCTACTTCAACTCCCTTAGAGCTGACCACAAAAACCTAAGAGAAGTACACGATCCACACAGAAAGTACACTTTTTGAGATTAGCAAATAAGCGTTGATTTCTAAGGACTTCAAAAACTTGTTTTAGGTGCTCTAGGTGTTCGTCTAGATTTTGAGAAAAGATCAATATGTCATCAAAATACAGCATAACAAGTTTTCCATTAAAATCTTTAAAAACGTGATTTATTAGTCTCATAAATGTGTTGGGTGCATTTGTTAAGCCAAAAGGCATAACTAACTACTCATAAAGTCCATATTTGATCTTAAAAGCAATTTTCCATTCATCTCCAGGATTCATACGAATCTGATGGTAACCATTTTTAAGATCAATTTTAGAAAAGATTTTGGATCCATATAGTTGATCTAACATATCATCAAGACAAGGGATAGGATGGTGATACTTTACTGTTATCTTGTTGATGGCTCTACAATCCACACACAACCTCCATGTTCCATCCTTTTTGGGTATCAATAGGACAGGAACAAAACATGGGCTCATACTCTCTTGAACAAAACCTTTTTTAAGCAATTCTTCAACTTGGCTTTGTAATTCCTTGGTCTCTTCAGGACTACTCCTATAGGCAGGCCTAGTAGGTAGTTGAGACCAAGGTACAAAGTTTATTTGGTGCTCAATCCCTCTCAAAGGTGGAAACCCCTTTGGAGTATCATCAAAAAAAATATTTTCAAAACTCTGCAAAAGAGAAGAAATACTATTTGGCAAAGAAGGAGTCAGTTCTTCAAAGTTAATCAACACTTCTTTGTAAGTAAATAGTACTATGGGCAACCCCTCTTTTCTAGCATTCAAACACTTTTTGGCTTGTATGTAAAGACTCTTTTTCCTCTTCCTTAGCCTCTTTCCTCTCACCAAAACTTTTTGTTTTTTCACTCAAACCCTCTTTTACCTCTTTACTTAGTTTGTTGCCCTCTCTCTCTTTTTCTTGGCGATCTCTCTTTTTTTACTATCCCTTGGCCCTTTTCTTTTCCCTCAAGCTCATTTTTTATCTATCCCCTTTGCTTTTCCATTGTTTCCCTCAATCATTTATGATCTTCAAATACTTGTGAAGGAGATAATGGTGCAAGAGTAAATTCCTTACCATTATGTAGAAGACTGTACCTATTCTTTTTCCCATGATGAGTAGTATCCTTGTCATCTTGCCAAGGTCGGCCAATTAAAATATGACATGCTTGCATTGGAACTACATCACAAAGAATTTCATCTTCATAACTACCAATATTGAATGAAATCATACATTGTTTGTTTACTTTTACCTCTCCACTATCATTCAACCATTGGAACCTATATGGGGTATAGTGTTTCTTGCATGCAATTCCTAGCTTATCTACCAAATATGAACTCACCACATTTGCACAACTTCCCCCATCAATAATCATAGAATAATTCGTCCCCTTTATTCCACATCTAGTATGGAACAAATTCTCCCTCTATCCTTCATCACTACTATCCAAATTAATAGTCATAATTCTCCAAACTACCGCAGTTATACCATCATTAGGCAGTTCCAAATCATCTTCCTCACTTACACCTCCTCCATCTTCTTCTCCCCCCTCACTTTTTTCACTCTCATATTCTCCATTCTCTCTAAGTATGATGTTTCTTCTACTTGGATATTCATGTATTATATTGAATAGAGCTAGAAGGTTTAGAAGATCTGAGATAAAAGGTTTTACCTCCCTCGTCAACTTTACCTTTACCTCTATCTTCTTAAGGTTTAGAAGGAGCTTTTCCCTCTTGATTTGACCATGGCTTCTTAGAGATGGAGTGAGGCTGATTTCTCTGTGTTAGGTTGCTTCTTTTCTTGATTTGTTTTTCTACTTTAACAGACAAATCAACTAACTCATCTAAAGTTACACACTGTTGTATCTCTACTACATTAGCTATCCAGAATTTAAACCATTTAAAAATCTAGCCATTGTAGCTTCTTCTTCCTCCATGTAATTAGCTTGGATCATAGCCATATCCGTGCTTTTGAAGTACTCATCCACCGACATGGAATCTTGCTTCAAGTGTTGAAGGCGAGATTGCAGCTCTCTTAGAAACTGTGATGGCATAAACCTCTTCCTCATTACCCTCTTGATCTTTGCCCAGGAAGCAATAGGTAGTAATTTATCTTGCACTCTGTCCCTAGCATGATTTATCCACCAAGAAGCAACATAATCAGAAAACTCAACAACAACAAGTTTAACTTTCTTACCCTCAGAGTAGTTATGACAATCAAAGATGGCTTTAACTCGTCTCTCCCAATCAAGGTACAAGTCTGGGTCCCTTGTCCCCTTGAAAGATGGAATCTTCATTTTTATACTACTTATGTCATCAACTTCTACTCTACCTCTGTGTCCCCTCCTATCTCTTCTTTCTATAAGTTCACCATCAAAATCATCATTATCATATTCGAGATTTACAAAAGGAACATGGAGTACATTTCTTCTAATCTGGGGTCTAACATTATTGGGTGGTACAACATGATTCTCCCTTCTAATTGCAACTATGGTCTCATTATATATTTCTCATCTCTTAAAACTGAAGGTTCCATCTCTCGAATTGTTGGTGCATAGCTTGAAGGGTGAAGTCATTCCTTCCTTTGATCTCACTTTCTAAACAATCTAATTCTTCATCACCACCTGAATTAGATATTTTAAAGGAAAATATCAACCACACATTTAATATGGCTTTTACCCTCTTTTAAAATCACCTACTGATAACATGCAAAGCAAAGATGAGACCAACATTAGTGGCATGTACCCCTCAAGACCATTCACAAGGAGTCAAGCAAAAGATCTCCAAGACCTACAAACAATGTTCATGAAAAAGGAAGCATTAGAGGAGCTTGAGGGTCACCGAAGAAAGGCTTACAATATGTGGAAGCTCTAGCAAGGCGAGAAGAAGGAAGAAAAGAGGTCGTGTGTGCAAATGGCTACTACTTGAATTCAAGGATTTGAAAAGAAGGCAACCAAACAAGGCCCTTATTCATTAAGGGCATAATTGTAAAGAAAATGTCTTCTTTTATTTACTTAGTATAAATAGCTTTATTTTATTATTTGGAAGACTTAGACTATGTTGAATATTGAATTCACAAATTGTAGTATCTTCTTAGTGAGTAATTAGGGTGAATTCTTAAAATTGTTAGTTGACTTGTTTGCTTGGTTAATTGATGGTTGCCCATTTGCAGTTCTTAGTTTCCTTCAATTTTTTCTTCTAGGGTTTGACTTAAGTTGTAGAAATCAATTGGGAGGTAAGGATTTTAGTCCCTTGTTCTCCATAATTTCAATAGTTTGAATTTAATCCACATACGGGTTTTATTTGGGTTGTTGAAATCAATTGGGAGGTGAAGGTTTTAGTCCCTTGTTGCCCATAATCAATAGTTTGAATTTAATCTACATATCCTTCTATCTTTGTTCCCTTTTCCCTTTCTTTCTTATTTGGTTTTTATCATTTCGTATCAAGTGCTTTGGTTTAGATTTGTTTTCACAAATCTAGGTCTTGAAATTTTGATCCACTCAAAAATTCAAAAATCAAGAAAAAATCCAAAAAATTTTATTTGATTTGTTATTTTTGACACTAGATTCTTGTTCACTAGTGTTTTTTGAGCCTAAATCTCAAATTTAATTCAATTTGGAGTTGTGGAAGTGAAGTTGCCATTGAAGGGTTTTGAGCATTCAAACTTTTTAAATTTTGAAAGTGGATTTTTTGATTGAGAAGAAATTGAAGGTTGATGATCATTGGGATTTGTTCTCTACATCAAGGGGAAACTAGTCCTAAATTTTGAGCCAATTTCGAGTTGATTCAAAGGTGTTAGGATTTAGTGTGTGTTCTTGGTGTTCTTGAAGATATTCAAGTGTTCTTGAATAAAAAGAAGACCAAACGGTACATTTGATCTACTTTTCTCAATTAAAGTTGGTCAAAAGTGTTTGTTAGCCTTAGTGGAAATTTGAAAAAAAATTTAAAAATTGAAAAAAAAAATTAAAAGAATTTAAAATAAAATTAATTAAAAAATTAATTTCCACATCAGCGCCAAGTCAATGCCAAATCAGCACCAAATCAGCGCCAATCAGTAGTCAACATCCGTCAGCAGCTCCAGCCCTTCCAGACGCGCCACGTGGTGCATGTCTGCAGTTTCAGAGACTTAAACTCTGCAGCCTTTTTAGACCCAAAATTTTTTCTAAGTGTGGAATGTTTTTTTGGCATAAAAATTTATCTAAGTGTCCAAACGAAGTGATTCTTTTTTTAAATTTTTATGCTTCGATTCTCCAACTATTTAGCAAGTAATTAACATCTTTAACTACTTATTAACTAGTTTTAATCATCAAATCAAACCCTTTCAAGTCATGAACACCTTAAGCCTTCAAAAAATTTTCTAAGTGTCGAACTCTATTCTTCTTCTTTGTCACTCATTTTTCTTTCATTCCTCAACTATTAACAATAATTAACATCTTTAATTACTTGTTACCTAGTTTCTAAACATTAAATCATCTCTTTGTTTCTTCAAGTTAGGTAACAACAAGTACTTTCTTCTAGTTTTGTTAGTATTTTTTTTTTGAGTCCGATATTTCTTGTACCTCTTTGTTCTAGTTTTTCTTCTTTTATTCATGTTTCTAAGCTTTGTTTGAGTCATCCTTCTTTAAAGAGTCATAAGAATCCACTCCACCACAGAGGATAGGTGACCTTGAATTGATTGAGCAGAGCTAGTTCACTATCATTTTTGAGACGACTCCATAGAAGGTGCATTGAGAGTTACATACGATTTGTTGAGTGTTGTAGGTATCATGTCTAATACAAGTTCAATTAGGGAAGGTTCGAAAAACATCATGGAAACTCTTGCTTACATCTCCAAACAAATAGCTAAAATGAATGGAAGGATGGGAGCTATGGAGGAAAGGTTGGTACAGGTGGAGAATGAGAAACGAGGAAAAGCAATTCAACCCGAAAATGAGGAGATAAGGAGGGCATCGATGCATTCCACTACCATTACCCCGGGACAAGCCCATAATCTATGTTTTCCTCCACAAAGCCGAACCCGAAGCTACCAAAACCACACTTTCCAAATGAACAACAATTCAAACCATCCAAGACAAGCTACACCACACCGAAACCCACAACCCTATCACCCTCCACAAGAGAATCTTCCTTTTGTGGCGAACCAAGTCCATTACCAAACTCCATTTTGAAACACGTCAAATGCATCTTCTAATACATGTCACCCATCACCTCCACCAAATGCACCATAAATTCCCTACCAAGATTACCAATACCAAAATCCTCTCTATGATGAAATGTATGGAGATCTCAATAATGATGAGTTTTGGGAGCATGGGGGTAGGGATACCTGTGGAGTACAAAGGTAAGGAGTCCGACCTCAAGACTTGGGGTGGGATCATGGCATGGGAAGCCGAGATTATGGGTATAGATTAGATAGAATGGGGAATAGAGGAGATAGGATGACAAATAGAGGAGATAGGATGGGAAATAGAGGAAATAGGTTTAAGGAGAGGAATGATCAAGATAGGGGCTTGAACACTATCAAGGTTACACTTCCAAGGTTCAAAAGAAGTAGTGACCCCGATGAGTTTTTGGAGTGGAAAATTCAAAGTGAGCGGACTTTCTCATAAATAATATCTGAGAAACTTTGAAGCAAAGTATGATCTCACACAACTTGAAGGGTATGCATCCACTTGGTGGGAGTCCAAGAGGAGGGAAAGGGAGAGCCATCACATCTACGAGTTACCTACTTGGCAAGAGTTGATTGCACTTATGGAGTTGAGATACTTGACTCCAAACTACTACCAAGAGGTACTCAAGAAGGTATTTATGTTAGGCAAGGTACCAAAAGTGTTGAAGAGTATTATGATGAGTTTTAGAACTTGAGAATGAAGTCTAAAATGGAAGAAAACATGCAATGTACGGTGATCAGATTTGTTGGCCAACTTGAGGTATGATATCTTGAAACCATTGAAGCTTAAGCACTATGAAATTCTTGAAGTAGCCTTCCATGATGCCTCAAAGGTAGAAGCGGATTCAAAAGAAGAAAAATCATACAAGGCCAAAGGTTCTTCAACTTCAACATCGGATAACAGTCAAGATAATTGAAAGACAACATCTTCTAGGGAGCAACCAAAGGGAGGTGGTCAAGCCACTCAACTCAAGCTTGATCACAAACCCAAGGCAAGTGAGGAACCACAAGAAGGTAAGTATGCTAAACCTGACTTTCCTCGTCCCTCTACAATTCAATGCTTTAGATGTCGAGGGAACATGTTGCTAGTGAGTGTCCTAATAGGAGGATGATTGTTGCTCTTCAAGATAGGTATAAGACTAAAGATGATGAAGAGAGTGATGAAAAAATGAGAGTGAGGGAGATGGAGGTGAGGTAGATGGTTCGAAAAATGAAGAAGAAAGGTTAGAAGAGAGTGTCAATTGTGCTTGTTTCATGGGGAAAGGAAAATCTTTACTTGATAATGATGATGACTTGAAGGTGAATTCGAATCTTTCATGTTTTGTGAGAAGAATTATGGTAGCCCTTGCCAAAGGAGAGCTTGATTAAAGGGAGAATCTATTTCATGGTAGGTGCAAAATTCAAGATAAAGTGTGTTCTTTAATCATAGATACTGGATGTTGAACTAATGTGGTGAGTAGTTCTTTGGTGGAACATATGGGAATTCCAACAATAAAGCACCCCAACCCTTACAAGCTATAACACAGCTTGATGAGAGTGGAGAAATGAGGGTCCCCAAACAAGCAAGCATTCGGTTTAGTGTGGGTAAGTACAATGATAAATTGACTTGTGATATTGTACCCATGTTGGCATGTCATATTTTGTTGGGAAGACCATGGCAATTTGATAGGGATGTTGTGCACCAAGGAAGATCCAACAAATACACTTTTGTGATTGAAGGTAAGAAGTATGTTCTTGCACATCTCACTCCATACCAAGTGAGTGAGGATAATCGGGCTATGAAGGAGCTTCGTGAGAAAATAAAGGTGGCAGAGGCAAAGGGTGATAGTGGAAGTTCCATTCTTGTTCCATAGGAAGGAGGGTTCTTGGCTAAAAATAACAAGAAAATGTGCATGGTGGCAAAGCAAATCAAGTGTTTAAAGGGTGTGGATGAGTGGCGCTTTCTAGTATGCCTTGTCAACACCCATCTTTTATTGCATACTAACCAAAATACTAGCACTTTGCCTAGAATTGTTTCTTCTCTTTTGCAGGACTATAATGAGCTATTTCCGGAGGAGATGCCCGCAGGACTTCCTCCTTTGAGGGGAATTGAACACCAAATAAATTTTGTATCGAGTTCACAAGCTCCCAACCGTCCAGCCTATAGGAGCAATCCGGATGAAACCAAGGAGCTACAAAGGCAAGTGGAAGAGCTTCTTGAAAAGGGGTTGATCAAAGAAAGCCTAAGTCCTTGTGCCATACCAGTGATTCTTATTCCCAAGAAAGATGGCACTTGGAGAATGTGTATTGATTGTAGAGCCGTAAATAAGATCACGGTAAAGTATCGACATCCAATTTCTAGGCTTGATAAATATATGCTTGATGAGCTATGCAGTTGTGTAGGTGTTGGCTCATTGGCAACACTACTTGTGGCACAAAGAGTTTGTGATAAGGACTGATCATGAGTCCTTGAAGCATCTTAAGGGGCAATCCAAGTTGAACAAATGACATGCAAATTGGGTTGAATTCATTGAATCCTTTCCCTATTTGGTCAACTACAACCAAGGCAAGGAAAATATGGTAGCGGATGCTCTATCAAGAAAGTTTGTGTTGGTGACTACCTTGGCTTCTAGAATGATGAGGTTTGAAATCTTAAAAGAATTCTATTCTAGGGGTCCCGACTTCAAAGATACTTTTGATAATCTCACCCAAGTGAAGAGGGTTGATAGGTTTCAATTGGTTGATGGTTTTTTGTTCAAGGATGGATGAGCTTGTATTCCTATGAGCCATGCATAGAGCTACTTGTCAAGGATGATGTAGAGCGAATTTGTGGACATTGTGTTCATCGTAAGCATGCCAAATCCACGACTAGGCCCCGAGGTAAGTATACCCCTCTCCCTACTCCTAGTGGCCCATGGATGGATATCTTTATGGATTTTGTGATGGGTCTTCCTAGGACTAAAAGAGGACATGATAGTATATTTGTGGTAGTGGATAAATTTTCTAAAATGACTCATTTTATTCCATGCCATAAATGTGATGAGGCATCCCATGTAGCATCTTTATTTGTCATCAATGTTAGTGCTAGGGATTCCAAATTTCTTAGTCACTTTTGGAAGAGTCTATAGGGTACACTTGGTACCAAACTTATGTTCTCTACTTCTTGCCACCCTCAAACAGATGGGCAAACCGAAGTAATCAATAGGACTCTTGGAAGCATGCTTCGATGCATGATTAGAGGAACCCCAACTACTTGGGAAGACCATTTACCCTTGATTAAATTTAAATATAATCGGTCTTTCAACTCCTCTATTGGAATGTCACCATTTGAGGCATGTTATGGCTTTAAGCCTTTGTTTCCACTAACCATGACTCCATTATCTAGTAATGTTGTTTTGAGCCTAGATGCCCAGCATAGGGAAAAGGAGATGATGAGCATTCATGCCAAGGTTAAAGAGGCCATTGAAAAGAACAATTCAAAGGTGGCTATTCAAAGGAATATTGGGAGAAAATAAGTGATCTTCAACTCAAATTATTGGGTGTGGGTACATTTTCAGAAAGAGAGATTTCCACATGTTCGAAAAGGAAAGCTAAGCCTAAGAAAAGATGGACCTTTCAACGTACTCAAGAGAATCAATGACAATGCCTAGATGATTGACTTTCCAAGTGAGTATGATGTTCATAATGGTGATTGAGGTACTAATTCCTCAACCTGGTTATCAAGGCACAACCCTTTGATTAGTATCAAGGTACAAACCCCTTGACATGGTTACCCGAGCTCTTAACCCCCCGAGTAAGGCATGGTCATGTACCAACACTATAAAGGAGAATATCTTATATATATGTTCCTTTCATCATCATAAAGTCATTCAACTCATAAGACATGCATTGGACCTTTAATTCCTCAAAATACATTAATCGGACATTTTATAAAACACTTGGTGGGGTGTGTAGTGCTAGTGTAAAATCATGCAATTCAAGAGTAAAATCATGCTAGAAAATTTAATGTTAAAACCATCAATTGATACTTGGTAACACCTTCAAGCAATATACCTCAAAACCCTTCATCAAATCTCACAATAGATGTTAGATTCATAGTTCAAAACATGCTAAAACAATTATAATTTCATGAAACCCGAACATAGTGTGCAGTGAAATTCATAATAAATAAGACCCATGAGTAAATCAACTTTAAATCATGCAACTTTAGGTAAAAGAAAGCTTGGGAATCATGGGTGAAAGGAACCCATGAAAGAAATCCACATACCTTGACTTTGGAGAATCCTTGAAGAAGCTTGGAGATGGAGTCTTGAAACTTGAATGAGAATCTTAAGATCCGAATGAGTTTCGGGACTTGATATTTGGAGTGAAATATTGTCTAAGTATTTGGGAGAGTATTGGGGAATATCTTGAATGATATGAGGGTGAAATAAGGGTGCATAAAGTCCGCTCTGCTTGCCTGTTTGTCTGTGGATGGAAAGTTATGCTAAGATTCACCTTCATACTAAGCCTTTTCTGAAAGGACTTCCAAAACTGTGTTGTAAACTGAGCTCCTCTATCTGAAATAATGGATATAGGGACCCCGTGGTGCCTAACAATATCCTTAAGATAAAGTCTGGCATAATCCTCAGCTGTATCAGTCATCTTGACAAGTAAAAAGTATGCTGACTTGGTCATTCTGTCTACTATGACCCATATCGAATCATGTTGTCTACGGGATCGAGGTAAGCTGTTATGAAATCCATATTGATTATCTCCTATTTCCATTCTGGAATCTCTATATTTTAGGCTACGCCACAAGGCCTTTGATGCTTAATCTTAACATGTTGGCAATTTGAGCATCTAGAAACAAACTCTGCAATGTCCTTCTTCATACCACCCAAAGAATAGATTTCACGCAAGTCACTATACATCTATGTTGCACCAGAGTGGATAGAGTATGTGGCATTATGAGCCTTAGCCAAGATCCTATATCTAAGGCCATCAACATTTGGCACACACAACCTGCCTTGGTATCTCAGGACACCATCTCCTCCTTTTGAGAACACTAATACTTTCTACTTCTGAACATCTTCTTTCAATTGGAGGAGTATGGGATCCCTGTCTTACTTTTCTTTCACTTCTACCACCAAGGATGATTGTGACCCATTTTTGACAATGGCTCCACCTTCGTTAAGATCTTCAATCTGCACCCCAAACGGGCTAGTCTGTGAACTTACTTAGCTAACTCTTTCTTTTCAGCCTCAACATAAGCTGTGCTCCCAATGGTCACCCTGCTAAGAGCTTCAGCAACTACATTAGCTTTACCTGGATAATAGAGGATACTCATATCATAATCTTTCAGCAGCTCCAACCATCTCCTCTATCTCAAATTCAACTCCTTCTGGCCAAACACATACTGCAAACTCTTGTAGTCCATAAATACATCCACGTGCCCACTACACAGATAGTGTCGCCAGATTTCTAGAGCAAACACCATCGCAACAAGATCAAGATCATGAGTTGGATAATACTTTTCATGAATCTTAAGCTGTCTAGAGGCATATGCAATCATCTTACCTCTCTGCATCAATACACAACCCAAGCCTACTCTGGAAGCATCACTCTATGAAATCATCAACTCTACCTGGTAGGGATAAAAATGGGGCTATGGTTAGCCTATTCTTCAACTCTTGGAAACTCTTCTCATAAGCTTCTGACCGTTCGAACCTAGCCTTCTTCTGAGTCAGCTTAGTTAAGGGAGCTGAGATAGAAGAAAATCCCTCTACAAACTATCTGTAGTACCCCGCGAAGCCCAAGAAACTCCTTTATCTCTATGGGAGTTGTGGGCCTTGGCCAATTCTTTACTGCCTCAATCTTTTGGTAATCAACCTGGATTCCTCTCACCCGACATAATGTGCCCTAGAAACACCACAGACTCCAACCAGAACTCACTCTTAGAAAATTTAGCATATAGCTACTGATCCTTATGGGTCTAAAGGATGACTTTAAGATGCGTCTGCATGCTCCTTCTTATTATGGGAGTAGATCAGGATGTCATATATGAGCACAATGATGAACATATCTAGGTACAACCTCAACGCTCTGTTCATAAGGTCCGTGAAAGTTATTGGTGCATTTTTCAACCCGAAGGACATGACCAAGAACTTATAATGGCCATATCGGGTTCTAAAAACTATCTTAGGAATGTCTTTCTCTAACTTTAAGTTGATGATACCCAGATCTGAGATCTATCTTGGAAAAACAGGAAGCACCCTATAGTTGGTCGAATAAGTCATCAATTCTGAGAAGAGAATACTTGTTCTTAATGGTGACTTTGTTCAACTGGCGGTAATCTATGCACATCCGAAGGGAAACCGTCCTTTTCATGCATGAAAAGAACTGGAGCACCCCAAGGTGATACGCTTGGTCTAACGAAACCCTTATCTAAAAGATCTTTCAGTTGTAACTTTAACTCCTTTAGCTCTGAAGGAGCCATACGGTATGGAGGGATGGATATGAGCTGAGTATCTGGAAGAGTGTCTATCCCAACGTCTATTTCCCTAATGGGAAGGACTCCGGGAAGATTCTCAGGAAAGACTTCTGGGAACTCATTCACAATAGGAACAGACTAAAGAGATAGTGTCTCAGCACGAGAATCCTGAACTCTGACTAGGTGATATATACAAACCTTGGAGATTAACTTTTTGGCTTTGAGATAAGAGACAAACTGGCCCTTAGGAATTACTAAGTTACCCCTCCACTCTAAGACTGATTCATTAGGAAACTGAAATTTGACCAATCTAGTTTTGCAATCCATGGAGGCATACCCAGCATGAAGCCAATCCATACCTAGGATGACATCAAACTCTACCATATCTAACTCCACCAAATCATTTACAATAGTCTTATGATAAATGGAGACTGGATAGCCTCTATGAATTCTGTGGGTTGAAATATACTCTCCCATAGGAGTAGAAACATTGAAAGGCTCAAAAGGGCATTCTGGTTTGACCCCACACATCATAGCTACATATGGGGTTACAAACGACAATGTGGCTCATGGGTCTAATAATACATAGACATCATAAGTAAAGATTTTGAGCATACCCATACCATATCTTTTGGGTTCTCCTGCTCTTGTCTGGTGACCATGGCATACAAGCGGTTTGTGCCCCCGCTTGTCCCTGCTGTAGTACCCCTGTGAGGTGGCTTACCCTGAGGTGCTGAAGAGACTATCTTTGATCTGGTATCTCTCATAGTCTGCTTTCCCATAGGGCAATCCTTCAAGAAGTGCCCCACCTGACAACATTTGAAACAAGCATTTGTGACCATAAGGCACTCTCCGGGATGAGACCTACACACTTACCATAAGTAGGATAACTGTTTGCTCCTTGAGCTATGCTACCCTGTGACTGGCTGCCCAAAACCTGCAGGGCAGTAAACTCTGCTCATTCCTGACTCTCGGTGCAGGCGCACTAGCGGATGAAGGTGTTGGTCTGGTGTCTTAGGCTGAAAAGATGAGTGACCTCCATCTCCAGTCCCTCTCTTGCCTGTCTCCTGGCCTGAAGTCTTGGCACTCTTACTCCTAAAATCCTCCCTATCCTGCATCTTCTCCTCATCTACCTACTGAACATATGTCACCCTCTCTCTTAGTCATTCGAGAGAGCCCGAACATGAAGAGATCTATCCTAGTATGCATGTCTGCCACCATAGCCGGAGCGTGACGAGACATCTGAGCAAACTTGAGGTTGTACTCTCATACACTCATGTTCTCCTACTTCAAGTTCATAAATTCCCTTACCTTAGCCTGCCTCATCTCTCTGGGAAAGTACTGTCCCAAAAAGGCCTTCTCAAATGCCGCCCAACTAATAGCTGGCGCCCCATCTGTCTTGCTCCCATTCTGCTAATCAAACCAAAATCTGGCTACCCCTTTGAGCTGGTAGGTAGCTAGGCTCAGTATCACCAAAACGCATATACTGAAACACCTTCTGAAGCTCCTCAATAAAGTTCTTAGGATCCTCCTTTACGTCAGACCCCGTGAACTCTAGTGGGTTCATCCTCAAAAACTCCCTAACTATAGCGGTATCTACCCCATCATTCCTGTCATCTCCTTCGCGACCTCCCTGAGTAGTGACTGCCTGAGTCAAAGTTTGACTTATCAATAGGAGAAGCAAAAAGTGTCACATGTCAGCACCACATAATTTATCAAATATTTATATAATTAAAATTAACAAATTGCATAATTTAAATAATAATTTATATAATTAAAATGTAAAGCAGTTTAGGTTTTTCTGTTTTTTTTAATAGTCAACTAAATTTTGGCAGTTTTTTTTTAAAAAAAATTGGATAATGATACAAAATTTCCAAACCGTTACTTTTACAATTCTTACTTTTAGTAGATAATTTTTAATAATTTTTTTAAAATAAATAATCAAATCTTTGGACTCTTTAATATTTGATATTAAAATATTTTTAAAATATAGTTTCCCAATAAAATATCAAAATATTTTTAATAATTTCAAATTCTAACAATTTGTTTGATATTTGTAAATGAATAAATTATTCCTTGAATATAGATATTTTTGGTTTTTCAATTATTTTAAATTTAAAATTTTTAATTCAAATTTTAAATTACATTATTATTGTGTGTTTGTGTGTGTGTGTGTGTGTGTGTGTGCAGGAAACGTGTGGGCATGGGGTTAGGTTCCTATGTGAGAATTAGGTAATTAGGTTAGTTTTTAATTTTAATAATTGTGTAAAAGAAAAAACAAATTACACAAACTATATTGTTGTTATTATAGTATCCAATAATTTTCAAAATAAAACAAAACCAACTGCTTAAATAATCTATCAACTATATTCAAAAAAAGCATTATTTATCATTAAAATTTTAAAAAATAGAATTCAAAATAATTTGGAAAATAAGTCCAATTTATTTTTTAGGATAAACATTTAAGATAATCTTGCTAAATTTCGCAATTATAAATTTATAATTATCTATTTCTAATAAATTTTATTTTTTAAAATTTATCCATCTGAATTTGAATTGAAATATTGAAATTAAAAACTAAAAAGCGGTTGCATATAAAATAAAAAATTGTACTCCCCCACTTCCCTAATTGTCTCAACCATATATATATATATATATATATATAGGAGAGGTGGTAGCGCTTATGTGTCAGCACCACAATTGTTCTTAGTTTTCAAATTTTAAAAATTAATTAATTAAACTTAAATATAAGATTAAAAAATAAAAAATTTTAGTAAAAACTGTCTTGCAAAAAAAAACAGAAATTTGTTTTAGAAACCGTCAAATGATTAGCAATTTCAATTTTCCAAAAAAGCAAATTCCAGTAAGGTTTGTACGCCCTTGACGCGACGCGACTAGGACGCGCAGATGAAGAAATCCTGATTCCGCGACAAGTCCACGTGTGTATTTTCTTGCCCAGTTAAATTTGTGTGGTCCAAGATTAAAGTCTTGGGCCTAAGTGTTCCCAATCGTGAAAATGCATATACTTAATCATTTTTCACCCCATAACATTCTAAATATTCCTCAATACTTATTCAAACACTTAGCCAATATTTTACTCCTAAACTCAAGTCTCAAAACCCTCACCGGATCTACATATTTCCTCTCAAGCTTCAAATCTTCATCTCCGATCTTCATCAAGTTCATCTCCAAGGCTAAGGCACGTGGGTTTCTTTAATGGGTTTCTTTCACCCATGATACCCAAGATCTTTTTACTCAAAATTGCATGATTTAACGTTGATTTATTCATGGATCTTATCTATTATGAAAATCACTGCACACTATGTTGGGGTTTATGAAATTGTGACTAGTTTACTATATTTGGAGCTATGAATCTAAGGTATATTGTGAGAACTCATGAAGGATCTTGATATATATTGTTTGAGGGTGTTACCAAGTATCTATTGATGGCTTTACACTGATTATTCTAGCATGATTTCACACTTGAAATTCATGGTTTTAACTAGAATTACACACACTCTAAATGTTTGATAAAATGTCCGGTTATGGATTCTTCAGTAATTGAAGGTCTGATATATGTATTATGAGTTGAATGACTATATGATGATGAAATGATGACGAGATGATGATGAAATGATGATTGATGAAAAGGAATATGTGTATGACGATGAAAAGTGTGTGTGTGTGTGTGTGTATACATATATATATATATATATATGATGTTATCTCTATATAGTGTTGGGGATGACCAAGGCTAGCTCGGGAGGTTGTAGGCTTGGGTAACCTATCACGGGGTTGGTACCTTGGTTACCTAGCTCGGGGGGTGGTAGGCTAGGGTAACCTTGTTCGAGATTGGTACCCATCAACCTTGATGGAGGGTTTGTACTCTGTCAACCTTGATGGGAGATTAGTACTCCGTCAACCTCAACGGGATTTTGTGATGTACCAGGTGTTTTTAAGCCTATACTTGTATAAAAAGATAATGTTCAAGTTAATTCCTATTGAGTTAAGTAAAATTTGAAATGAAGGTTATCTTAGCCATTAGCTTGGTTTAGTTATGTGATTGTTGAGGTAATCTTGGAAGGGCGGTTAGTTTATCCTTGGTCTAATATTTTGGGGGCAATGTTATGTGAAGTTAAGACTGAAAGTGAAGTTTGGTTTACATTTGGAATTATTCGAAATGAAGGTGAAGGTTGAGTAATTGACTTGTTTGGGAGTAATTCTTTTGCTATTGTTGCATGGCTTGCATGGGCAGCCTTTGGCATGCCTGTAGCACAACTTGGGGGCATACCATACCATGTCATAGCACTATGGGAATGGATAATGCTGACATGCCTAGGTCCCTTGCCCACTCCCTTGTGTTTGGCATCTTTCTTCTTTTTAAAAGTGAGTCAAAAAGCCCCTTTGCGCGACATGATTTTATTCCCTTTACCCCACACATTTTTACCACTTTTTAGTGATTAAATGACCCTTATAACCCCCCAACCAAACTCAGTATAAATACCCCGTCTACTTAGTCTCTACATCACTCTTCAAAGAAACCAAATCCCCTAATATACATTGCTCTCCCAAAACTCTCATGTTAGGCTAAGTATTCTTCAAGATCTCCACCAAATCTCTTCATCTTCTCAAGGCTAATCAAGCAAGGTATGTGGGTTTGATTGTTGGTTTCCTTTCAACCATGAAGTCCTCTTCGAAAAACTAAATTTAGAATTACAAATTTTCAATCTTTGATTTATGTATAATTGCATACAGATTGATATTTCTTTAATTTATATTCGTATATTTTATTATTATTTATTAATATTTATCAAGGCTTTACATAATTTAATTCAAGCATTTCAGATTTGTATTATTTAAGATAACCTACATTTTCAAGTCTTAGATCCACAAATCAGTTATTATGATTTTATCCTAAAATGTTCCTATGATTACTGTAACTTTGTTTGAGTATAAAACTTGTGATTTTAAGGTTATTGAACAAGTCCCCAACGTGATTTAAGTTGAGTTATGAATTTTGAATATTTGGCTTTCATGGCATAATATGAACTTATGATTTTGGACAAGAATAAGTAAATGCAAGTATGAAATGATATAGGGTGACTTAAGACCCATTCAGTTTCATTTTGAATCTTTGTTAAGGAGATATTCTAAGTACAAGTTTGAATATATTTTATTTTACATGTTATGACCTTCCGAACTAAATTAAGTTTTGATTATTTCTAATATACATTGTCCATTTTCATGGGATTTTGACTTAGCACTGAATGAGTTAGGAGTGGGACTTGACCTAAAGGGTCTTATATAAAGCTTCTAATCTCATAAATATGTGTCACCGTAGGAGATTTTGATTATGCCTTTTTAGACTTTCTGACTAGTGGATCCATTTAGTATTTCTGTTTGTGGAGTTATACC
>JAOTQR010109776.1:0-26323 GCA_025774065.1 Solanum ossicruentum | reverse complement strand
ATTTCGTATCATTTGGCATGAAACATAGATTTCTCCTTGGTACATAAAGGTATTTACCAACTCCGACACAACAATTATTTGTGTCTGCACTTGTATTACATGTTCATATGATTCCATACACAATCACCTTCGAATCTACATCCATACTTGGATACCAAGATACATGAACTCATATTGCTAAGTAATGTTCACGAGTTGTTTCATTCCATACGCATTGCATTATTAATGTAACATACTCTCTCCATTACCATATTGCCTTTCATGATTATCAACATGTCAAATGTTGTATATACAGCCCTAAAGCTCCAATATTATGACCACCAAAACAATCATCTCAAAGATAATTGAAAGATTAAGCATATTGTTTATTGATGGGTGGTAGCCTGAGGGGTGGAAGAATCACCTAGCTAGGGACGATCCTATCCTGGGTGGTAGCCCGAGGGGTTAAGGAAGAACCTAGCCAAGGATGATCCTGATATCCCGAGGGGTGGAAGAATCTTATTACGGGTGGTAGCACAAGGGGTTAAGGAAGAACCTAAGCGGGGACGATCCCAATACAGTTATACCACTGATTAGCTGGTCATTTACAGTACACGATGTGCATAGATTATACAGTAAAGGTAAAGCTATATATCGAACATAAGATACTCGATTCCAAAGTATAACTAAAGGTGGTCTCTTATCCTATACTAGTGCATAGTTTCATTTGAGTTATATTTCATATACAGTATTTGCTACCTTACATACTCAGTATGTTATCTCGTACTGACGTCCCTTATGGTGGACCTGCATTTCATGTTGCAGGTACAGGTGCTAGTAGATCTCCCCAGTAGAGTACAGGACATTCAGCTACTGTTATCAAGCTCCAGGTTGTTCCAGAGCTTTGTGTGTGTTTAGAGCTTATATGTTTGCATTATATAGTTAATTCAGACAGGATTTTTCCCGAACACTAGCAGATACTTTCTCTTGATAGAGGTTTTGTAGACTATGTAAATTAAAGTGTGGTCATGTCTCGTACTTTAGACATCGTGGCCCCAATGGCCTAGCTATACGCATCTCCTTTTAGCTTGTTATATCCGTTTATCTTCCTTGAAGCATGCCAAACATAGAAATTCCTTATAATATGTATACAAAGTGCATAGATATAGGTTGGTCCTCCCGAGCCTTATCAGCAACGGGTGCCAGTCTGCCCTAACGAGACTTTGGGTTGTGCACTTACGAGTCATATCTATGCCTTGTAGCTTATTCCAGAATGCTTTTTATTTTATGGGTTAGTTCTATGATGCTAAAGTACAACTCATATGTTACCTTACGAGATGTATCTGCACCTCATATATGCATCCTTTCCCCTAGTTCAGGTTGTTTTTACTTTAGTAATTATATTGTTTTTGTGTAGTTGTTTCATTTGATATTTGTTAGTTGGAATACGATAGCTTGGCGCTCATGTATTAACATCATTGTAGAGGAAATGTCTTCAAGAGGAAGACGGAGTGTTGCTTTTGTTTCAGGTCATCGCCAAAGAGATGGATCCTCCGAGGAGGAGAAATCAACTGAGGAGATGCATATACACCCTGACGCAGCGGCGAACGTGCCGTCCCAGTATGACGAGGAGGGTAAAGAAACTTAGTCAGATGATGATGACTCCACCTCTAATGAGAATTCTTTTAGGGTGTCTCAGGCTCATTCATAAGAGACTGTTCCTCCACAGCTTGATGATTCAGCGTACACCGTCCCCTCCAAAGACCCTCAAAACACAAGGTGGTGCATTCCGGGCATGAAAGAAATCTATGATAAGGGACTAGAACTTAAGGATCAAGGGAGGCCAGTGCGATGATTTCATGAGGAGCCAAGGTTGAAAGGCTCACGGTTGAAAGGCGTGCCAGGTTTAGAAGCTGATGTTAACCGTCATGAATTAGGATGGTTACTACAAATGCTGGGGAAGTATGCTCCTTACTTGGTCTAAGAATTCTGTGCTTCATATTATGCTACTATACGTGGCAACCTTTCGAGACTCATGAAGCCCATTGATACACCACGGTTAAGTGAAGTCATGGTCAGGGGCAAGATAGACGACATCTTAGCAGAGACTATTCGAATGGTTCTATTCAGGCTGAATTACAGAGCCTCACACTCTACAGCAGAATATGACCATAGAATGGCAGACATGAGGAAAGCAATTAATCCAAATGATGTTGGGCTGAAAACAGAATTGTTAAGGTGGATAGCAGGCCAAGTTTGCGAGGAAGTTGTCAAACCGATATGGGTTATAGACCATGCCAAGCATATTCGGAAGGCCCATCTCTCATTTAGTGAAAGGTTTTGGTGGTTTATTATCCGGATATGCATCAGGCCCACATTCACGGATAATGTGATCACATTAGAGAGGGTCGTGTTGTTGGCGAGCATCTTGGCAGGGTATGAAATCGATTGGGCTCGAGTTTTGGTAGAACAAATTCATTTGTCAATAGTCCACACTCCTCATGCGTTGCCATTCCCCATTTTGATTCATAAACTATACAAGGAGGCAGGTGTAATGGTTTCTCTTCACTTGGACCCTCATGTAGAGGCTTTGCACACAATGGATCCCAGTCTAATCAAGACCGGTGAAAACCCAGAAGCTCTACATAGAGCTATCCCACTTCATATCCTAGAGCCATTTTCGGATGAGCCATAGGCTCCAGGTTCACCTCCAGCTCCTACGGGTACTACTCTGTCGACTACAGAGCCCACACCAGCGAGATTAAGTCTACACCATCTACCAGCACCCTATTTCTAACACTAGCTACATTTCAGGTTGACCTTCTTTTCTCAGCTATTGCTTTTCAGTCTTTATTGCATAGGGTGGCTATAGCAGAGGGCAGGCTACGAGAGTTATCAACACCGGTCCGGTCGTTGATTGATCAGACTGTTCGGGATGCCGAGGAGAGGATAAGGGCATTTTCCCGAGATTTAGTTGATGATAGAGTCTGAGCTGCTAATGCACTGATCAATACATTCAAGGCTAGAGTCCAGATAATGCTCGAGGGTGCTAGGCCTGCCGACATGAGTACGATGACTGATGAGTTGGGCAAGTTCAAGGCTGACTTGTTGCAGTTGTTGGAAGCCCCTGTCCCAGCCCCAAAGGTAGCACTGATAGGTGATGAGGCATTTGATTGGCTCACCTATTGTCTAGACACCCGTGGAAAGAGGCCCCTTGAGCGTGCTGATCCAGAGCCGACCCCGAAGAGGCCGAGACCTGAGGAGGAGGAGCCTATACATGAGGAGGTGGGGCAGGAGTCACTTTTGTTGGTGGCTATTCAGTAATAGAGTGCACAGCACACCACACCTGGAGAGGTTACTTCAGCAGAGGAGGAGAGTCAGACTCAGGACCCCATAGACCAGCCCGAGACTGGTGCATGAGCACCATGATGTTTGGCCACTTTTGACCCTAACTCTTACTTTTGTTTATAGATACTCTATCCTTTTGATCGATAATATTGTTTTTATTTTAGTTTTTGTGGATGTTCTTATTGGATAATGTTTTTATGTTGGTTTTGGATATTAGTTTTGGTTAACTGTTAGTTTTGAATGTATATTCTGTGTTATGTTTTCGTATGTTAGTCTTTTCTTTAAGGAAAAAGTATCCTATTTTGGTGGGGTGGTGGAAGTTATGGATTAAGGTGAAGTCTGAGTAGCATCAAGTCCATAACTACCCCTAATTTTGATCCCAAAGTTTTCTTGTCGTGCTTCTTTTTCCTTGTGAATGTTTATTTTTCTGTTGAACTGGCATGTCTAGGTAGTGTAGATAATGGGTAAATTCATAGTAGTAATTATCTATTAGCATATACATTATTCTTAGAGTTGTTTTCACTGTTTTGATTAAAACTTGGGTCCCCTAAAAAAATTTTTTGAGATTGTGAGTATTGATGCATTCATACATTTTTTAGTATCTGGCAATGTTTGTTCTGACCTTGTGAAGTAAGCTGAGACTAATAGCATGACCTCTGAGTCTATACTCGATTGTCGATGCAATTGTCATATGTGTTGTAAGCTTATTTTGTTGTATTTATGCATCTCGTATGGACCCAAAACTTGTCGTGTTACTCAAAAAGTTGGTTTGGTGATGTGGTGGATATGGAAAGGATCTTAGGCCTTTGTGTTTTTAGTGAAACCACTTTTAGCCTAAAATAACCCACTAGTTAAGTGAGAGAATCCCTTCTTCCAAATTTTTGAGCTTATCATGTACTCATTCTTTCTTGATCCCTTGCTAGTTTAACCTTGTCTGATGAAATACCTTGATATTGGCCTTAGTCTATCCTTGAACATGTAAACCTTGATTGAGGCCAAAGGTCTAAGTTGAGGGTGGATGCAATTAGTGGCCCTGGCTTGAGGCATAGATCTTGTGTACTTCACCTGAGGCTAAAAGCCTAAGTTGAGGGTGGCCCTTCTTGTGGTAAAGTAAAAGAGATAAGGTGGTTAGTTGGGAAATCAATAAAGAAATGAAAAGGCATGAATCGAGTGAAGGAAAAGAAGAATAGTGCCTTTAATTGAGAAAAAGTAGCAAAAATGAGTTTGAAATCAAGGCACAGCTAAAAAGGAGAAAAACAGCACTCGAGAAAAGTTCAAAGCAAGTGAACAAGGAGGGATTGATAAAAAAAGGGTTGGATTATGAAAGCAAAAAGTGTTGATAAACATGATTCAAGGATAGCTTTTAGTCACTACTTGCCTAAAATGCCGCACCAAAGTACCTTGAGCCTATGTTACAAGCCTTTAAGTCCTAAAGCGATCCAACTCCACTCTATCACCAAGATAGAAGATGAGTATAGAGGCAAGCCTATGGTGTTAGTCAGCATACATTGAATTTCAATTGTTAGGTGAGAATGCTTCCTCAGTCCCTGAATTCTAAATGCTTTTGAGTGAGTATGAAGGACTTCTTTCTAGTTAGGGCATTGGCACTACTTGAGTAGCATATGACTATACCAGTGATTATAGACGGTTAATGCTCCTTAGCTTGTCAAAGTTGGATTGTCAAGTCTCTCATGATGTTCTTGTTTGATCAATAACTTGGCAATTCTATTTATAAACTAGTAGTTGGGTACCATAACCAAATGAGTTATTGTATATGCCGTTGATATAGCTGCTATGTATTTCTCTTTGTCTGCGTAGCGCTTGAGGACAAGCAACAATTCTAAGTTGAGGGTGTTGATGTGCTGTCAAATTACAACACATTTGGTGCCTAAAACAAGGAATTTTGTGAGTTCTTAAAGTGATTTTTTAGTATTTTGATGTGCTTTTGTGTTATTCTTGCAAAAAGTTAGGTTCACATGATTTTGAAGAAAAGTTGCAATTTTTGCTGAAGCATAGGCCATACGAGCCCTCCTACTAGTCATAGCTCACGCTACGAGTCGTAGATTGTGTCATAGCAGAAATCAAAGACCAAAAATTAGAAATCTGTCAAGTGAAGGTCACCCCTGCGAGACCAGCCTACGAGTCATAGTACACACTATGACTCGTGTAGGTGGACTCGTAGCAAGAATCAAAGATCCAAAATTTTAGACCAAAAACTGAAGACCAAGACTACAAGACCAACATAGAGTCATAGCTAGAGTGACGACTCGTACCTATGGGTCATACCAGTTCAGTCCAAGATGCCAAGAACCTGATACGAGACCCCAACTACAACTCGTAGGCTAACCTACAGATCGTAACTGCAAAATTTATCAGATGCCAGCTGCCTTTTCTGCATAATTCCAAGGGTTATTTTGTAAATACTATAAATAGTTTAAGTTAGGATTTTTGAGGGAGTTTGAACAATAGACATTTCTCCATTACATTTTGAAGCTTTTCTTAGGTTTGTAGAGTAGATTATTATTCTCTTTGGGAAACCCATTTTGGGGATTGCAAATCTTGCTTTGTACTCATTGTTGATCAATCAAGCTTGTGGGTTTGCAACTTGTGGTGCTTATCTTCTCTATTGTTATTGGTTAAACTCTCACTATGTCTATTATTTGCATTTTTTTATGTTTTATCTTAGCTGTGAGTAGCTAAACACCCACAACTTGGGATTGTGGGAACCATGGGTAGTTGACTTAAGATGACATAGGTTTTGTGCATGTCTATGATTGGGGTTTTGCATGTATTGTTTATTTCCCTTCATACTTAATGTTGTTTGGTAGTGGCCAACACCAAACCTTGCCTACTATCATGATACCGACCAACGTAGTGATGAATAGGAAAAGGAAAGTAGATGATAGGATTCGATTGATGTTTTTATCATCTAATTGACCAAACCTGACCAAGGGGAGGTTGACTGGGACAATAGGTAATGGTTAGTTGGCACACTATGGTGGCCGACCAAGCACCATGATAAATTCGACCTTCACTTTCATAAGAGGGATGGAAGAACCTAAGTTATTGTCCTGCATGCAATTCACCTATCAAAGTTATGTTCCATAGGGTAGTTGAGTCAATGAGCCATGGGCAACACAATTCTCAAGTTGCCCCCAAAATTGAATGTTTTCCTGAATTTTAATTAGTGTTCATTTTTAGTTATCTTTGAATCACAACAAAGCACCCCATCTAGAGATTGTAGTTATAAATACTAAGAATGATTAGTAGTGAAATCTTATGGTCAATTCATGTATTCCCTGTAGATTCGACCCTAACCTTGGTTAAGTTAATTACTGATAGTGATCGCTTTCTTATTGGAGCGTGACCATCATCAACAACTACTACAACCGGAAATAAATTTGGCAATGTCCACTTCATGCCTCCCCACTAATACACATCCCTCAAATCTCTATTTTGGTGGAATGGGGTGGATAGAATAAGAAGAATTATGGACCTCATCAAGAATTTTCTCACTTAAACCATCAACACAAGGCACACGCAACCTACCTTGGTACCTAAGGGCACTATCTCCCCCTTGGGAGAAAACCTGCACTTTGCCCTTTTTCACCAAGGCCTTCAGTTCAAGCAGGGAGGAGTCAAGATCTTGTTTTGCTATTACTTATCAACTAAAGAACACCTAGAACCATCCACAACAACGACATCACCACTACCAACCTCCTCCAATCTAACTCCCGATCTAGCCTACCGATGCACTTCCTTAGCAATCTCCTTCTCACCACCATCAATATGAGTTAGGCTACCCATGGACACCCTACCCAAGGCATCCGCCACCACATTTGCCTTATCCGGATGATAATGCACACTCATATCATAATCTTTAAGAAGTTATAGCCACCTTCTTTGCCTCAAGTTGAGATCTTTTTGAATGAAGACATATTAGAGGCTCTTATGATTGGCGAACACATCAACATGCACCCCATACAAATAATGTTGCCAAATTTTCAAAGCAAGCACCATGGCAGCCAATTTAAGATCATGAGTAAGGTAGTTCTTTTCATGCAATTTGAGTTGCCTAGAAGCATAGTGTTACGGACTTAGAACTCAAGCTAAGACTTTTGTATGGTTCTAGTCAATTTGATCTACCAACATTGCAAATACTAGCAAGCCTGTTACCTGAGATCTCTAAGGGAACGCTAGAAAGACAAGAGAGCTTTTGAAGAAAGAAAGCTTTGATTGATAGAGAGAATGCTTTTCAAGACTTGTTTCTTGCTTGCTTGCTTACTTGATTCCTTGGTTTCTTGTTGCCAAGTGAGAAGCCTATGAGGGGTATTTATACTAATCACCTTTCCTAATGGACGGCTGGGATCTATTTGATCCAACGATTAAGAATGCGATCCTAGAATCTTCCTATTAAATTTCTAAGATATTTCCTACTAAATATCAAAGATATTTACATTTCATGGCTGCCTAAAACCGTTCCATAAGTCTCTAGAACATTCTGGGATTCTCTAGTGTTATCTTTAATCTTCTGAACCATTCTAGGGAGTTCCGAAGCTCTCTAAGGCGCGTTGAATGCGTTCCTGCATGTTTTTGGGATAGAATTAAAGCCGAACATGTCATGCTACCCCACCTGATGATTCGACGACCTCGGCGCATTGCTGCTACGGATGCAACTCCTTGCCTCCACCTTTGGACTATCACAACCCCTTGCGACCCTCAGTGGAGCTCGCTCTTTCTCCTTGCTCGAGGTGTTCTGCTGCAGTTGGTTGTCCCTTCTTCCTCTATGCTTCCTTCGATGGCCTCTCTTATGGGGTATTCCCTTCTTATCGGGCATGGAACACGACAGTGGCGGCTTATCCTGGAACCCCTCCACAAGCCATATGGCCGACATCTGAATCTGTCCTTCCGACTTGGGCTGTTGTGCTAAGGGTACCATGCTGGTACTTCCCTGATCCAATACCATGAGTTGTTGGATGTAGGGGTCAATCATCACATGGTACTTTCGAAAAAACTTTTGCCCCAGGACGATGTCAAAGAGATCTATTGGAGTGACATGGAAGTTGATCTTGCCATGCCAATCAGCCAACGCTATGTCGACTCCCCGAGTAACGCCACACACAGGAGTTATTGGCGCATTGACCATTCTAAGTTACGCCTTGCTGGGGGCATATTTTAGCCCTAACTTAGTTGTTGCAGACTTGGTCACAATGTTAGCCTCTGTGCCCGTGTCGACCATAGCATGAGTGGGTTGCCCATTCATCTTCATGTTCACGCATTATGCATGGTACTCCTTTGGCTTCTCTGGTTGCCGTGTGATTTCTCCACACATCCTAATCACGCCAACCTACACCTTGTTCGGACCTTCCCCTGATTCGGGCGTCTTTTCCTATGGCACCTTTTCTTATGCCTTCTGCTCCTTCCATCCCTACAGTAGGGCACCAAGGCTCTTCAGGTTGGGGCATTTCTCATATTCGTGTGCACCCTCACAAAGGTAGAACCCCTCTCATTCCTCCTCGGTGCCCGGGCTTCCCCGCCCTCGCCATCGTCTTATCGTTTATTCCTCCTGTTATTAGGCCTGTTAGTGTCATGATACCTGGGATATGGCTACCAACCCCGGCCTCTACCACCATCATGCCCACCATGGTCATGACCATTATCCGAGTCTTTCCCTCGGTCTCTACTTGGCGTGTCATATCGAATGTCCATCAAAGCCTCTGCCTGTGTGATAGCCTTATCAAAGGTGGAAACTTGTCGATGCTCTAACTCTATCTTGGCCCAACTCTGCAAGCCATCCATGAAGTAGAACAACATGTCTGCTTTCATGAGGTTGGGAAGTTGAAGCGTGAGGGTAGTAAACTCCTTTATGTAGGCCTTGATGCTACCCATCTGTCTCAGCTCCCGGAGCCTCTTTTTTGCTTCATTGATGACATTGCTGGGATAGAAGGTCTTCTTGAATTCTGCCTTGAACTGCTCCCACGTGCAGATCGCGTAGCTACCCCTTCTTATCTCTATGTCCTTGCATCTCCACCACAGCATCGCTGTCTCTGTTAAGTATACCATGGCCGTGTGGATCTTCAAGTCGACGGTGGTGATCCTGCTGCACTGGGAGTAATTCTCCAAGTGACACAAGAAATTCTCCACCTCCTGGGCATCACGTATGCCTTTGAAGATCGGCGATTTAGGAGCCTCGATCCTGGCCTCCCGCTCCACGACTGGTGCAGCATATCTCCCTTGCTGAAGTGCTTTCTCAAGCTCCTTCACCTTGGCGCTCATGGCTTCTTACATGCCCATGAACCTCCCCTCCAAGGCCTCAATCCTGCATCCTAAGGAGGCATGAGCTTCTTCCTCTGTTGCACGCTGGTCGTCGATGTCTTTGCAGATGTTATCGTTCTCCTCAAGGGTTAGCTCCTCAAAGGTCTTGAGTTTGCCATAGATCTCATTCAAGCAATGGCCCAGCAACTCCATAGCCTGTTGGGCAGTCTCCACTCTAGTAGGAGTGACGTCGGTCGGCAACTCCTCTCGTTCCCCGTCACTATTATCTGAGGTTGGAAGGGAGACAGCTACTCTTGGGCTGGATCTATTGGCAGCTTCTCCACCTTCTTGGTGTTCTTCTTACCCTTGCAGTTCTTGGTAACGTCCGCCATGACTTCAGCAGTACTGGCAGCAAAAACCTCTCAGTCGCTGGTCATTACCTCCCTTAGACCTGGCTCTAATACCACTTTGTTACAGAATTAGAACTCGAGCTAAGACTTTCGTACGGCGCTAGTCAATTTGCTCTACCAACCTTGCAAGTACTAGCAAGCCTGTTGCCTAAGATCTCTAAGGGAACGCTAGAAAGACAAGAGAGCTTTTGAAGAAAGAAAGCTTTTATTGCTAGAGAGAATGCTTTACAAGACTTGTTTCTTGCTTTCTTAATTGCTTGCTTGCTTACTTGACAGCTTGGTTTCTTGTTGCCAAGTGAGAAGCCTATAAGGGATATTTATACTAATCCCCTTTCCTAATGGGTGGCTAGGATCTATTTGATCCAATGGTTAAGAATGCGAGCCTAGAATCTTCCTATGAAATATCAAAGATATTTACATGTTATGACTTCCCAAAACCATTTAATAAGTCTCTACAACATTCCGGGATTCTCTAGTGTTATCTTCAATCTTTTGCACCATTCTAGGGAGTTCTGAAGCTCTCTAGGGAGCGTTGGACACGTTCCTGCATGTTTTTATGACCAAATTAAGGCGGGACATGTCATGTGTTATGGGCCAGAGTCTTGGTGCGCAGCATGCGCCCGTGCGGTGCCTGGAGGCATCCCATACTACCCCCAGACCAGCCTGACCATATAGCGTATTGACTGGTTTTGCGCTGCCATTGGCCCATCAGGGAAGCAGCAATAGCTCTTGACTAGTTGTGCCCTTCGTATGATCAGCTCCCTTCATAGTTATGTCCTTGACAAGCGACAAGCTCCCCAAACTTAATCGGGTCGGCAAGCCTTACTCGGCCAAGCCAATGCGACTAGGGCAGAACAACGCCTTATTGCTATTGGAACCCCCACCATGGCAGCTTAAAACAAGCCAGCATGTATGCTTTTCATGGTCCTTCATGGTCCTTCATGGTTACGAAATTCAGTTCGTAACACTCTCCCCCACTCAATGTTGCGACCTTGGTGCAATGCTGTCGATGGAACTCCGTTCTCGGACTGCTGCACATCACCTCGTGCCTCCACGTCCTGAGTTCACACCCTTTCCATGCCCAAAGCATCCTACTCTTGTAGGGAAGGACTCCGCCCAAGGATCGACATGCTTCTAACCTATGCCACTCCCTCGCTCTGCCTGAGCCTCATCTTCGCACCAAGCAAGATATCCTCTACCATGAGGACTGGTCTTGACACTCGACCAATTTGGAGCATGCAGCCATGAAGAGATGTCCTGCTTTGATACCACTCTGTCACGGGCCTAAAGTCTTGGCGCACAGCATGTGCCCGTGCGGCTCCTAGAGGCATCCCATACTACCCCCAGACCAATCTGACCATATAGTGTACCGACTGGTTTCGTCCTACCGTGGGCTCATCAGGGAAGCAGCAATAGCTTCCGACCAGTTGTTCCCTTTGTATGATCAGCTCTTTTCATAGTTATGTCCTTGACAAGCGATAAGCTCCCCATCGGGTCGACATGCCTAACTTGCCAAGCCAATGCAACTAGGGTAGAACAATGCCTTATTGCTATTGGCGCCCCCACCCATGGCAGCTTAAAACAAGCAGGCACGTACGCTTTTCGTGGTCCTTCACGGTTATGAAATTCGGTTCGTAAGAATAGGCTATCACCTCAACATTTTGCTTTAGCACACAACCCAAACCAACCCTAGAAGCATTGCAATACACCACAAATCCCTCAAGCCCATCCGGTAATGACAATGTAGGGGCGAACACAGGCTTACCTTTCAAGGTTTGGAAGCTCCTCTCATATTGACCAGTCCACACAAACTCAACCTTCTTTTGAGTCAATTTTGTCATAGGGGAACCAATAGAAGAGAACCCATTCACAAACCTCCAATAGTAGCCCGCTAAGCCCCAGAAACTCCTAATATCCGACGGGGTCAATAGTCTTGGCCAATTTCTAAATCACATCGGTCTTTTTAGGATCCACCTTTATGCCATCCCCCGATACCACATGCCCTAGGAAAGCAACCTCCATCAACAAAAATTCACACTTCTCATAATTAGCATATAATTTCTCCTCCCTCAATCTTTGCAACACAACTCTCAAATGATCCCTATGCTCTTCCTCACAACAAAAATAGATCAATATATCATCATGGAACACCACAAAAAAAGAATCAAGGTAGGGTTTGAAAATCCTATTCGTAAGGTCCATGAAGATGGTAGGTGCATTAGTCAACCAAAAAGACATCACCACAGACTCATAATGTCGATATGGCACCAAGGCTCTTCAGGTTGGGTCATTTCTCATATTCGTGTGCACCCCCACAAAGACAGCACCCCTCTCTTTAGGCAGCTGGTCTCCTCTCTCGGCAAAGGCTTGGCGCGTTAGCCTCCTCAGTGCTCGGGCTTCCCTGCCCTCGCCATCGTCTTGTCTTTCATTCCTCCTGTTATTAGGCTTGTCAGTGTCATGATACCTTGGATATGGCTGCCAACCCCGGCCTCTACCACCATCTCCCCCACCATGGTCATGACTATCATCCGAGTCTTCCCCACAGTCTCTACTTGGCCTGTCATATCGAATGTTCGTCAAAGCCTCTGCCTGTGTGATAGCCTCATCAAAGTTGGAAACTTGTCGATGCTCTAACTCTGTCTTGGCACAACTCTACAAGCCATCCATGAAGTAGAACAACATGTCTGCTTCCGTGAGGTTGGGAAGTTGAAGCGTGAGGGTAGTAAACTCCTTTATCAGATGCTACCCGTCTGCCTCAACTCCGGAGCCTCTTTTTTACCTCATTGATGACATTGTTGGGATAGAAGGTCTTCTTGAATTCTACCTTGAACTGCTCCCACGTGCAGATCGCGTAGCTACCCCTTCTTATCTCTACGTCCTTGCATCTCCACCACAGCATCGCTGTCTCTGTTAAGTATACCATGGTCGTGTGGATCTTCAAGTCGTCAGTGGTGATCCTGCTGAACTGGGAGTAATTCTCCAAGTGCCACAAGAAGTTCTCCATCTCCTGGGCATCACGGATGCCTTTGAAGATCAGCGATTTAGGAGACTCGATCCTGGCCTCCCTCTCCACGGCTGGTGCAGCATATCTCCCTTGCTGAAGTGCTTCCTCAATCTCCTTTACCTTGGTGCTCATGGATTCTAACATGCCCATGAACCTCACCTCCAAGGCCTCGATCCTGCATTCTAATGAGGCATGAGCTTCTTCCTCTACTGCACGCTGGTCGTCGATATCTTTGCAGATGTTATTGTTCTCCTCAAGGGTTAGCTCCTCGAAGGTCTTGAGTTTTCCATAGATCTCATTCAAGCGATGGCCCAGCAACTCCACAGCCTGTTGGGCAGTCTCCACTCTAGCGATCCATTCCAACCCGGGAGTGACGTCAGTCGGCAACTCCTCTCGTTCCCCGTCACTATTATCTGAGGTTGGAAGGGAGATAGCTATGCTTGGGGCTGGATCTGTTGGCAGCTTCTCCACCTTCTTGGTGCTCTTCTTACCCTTGCGCTTCTTGGTAACGTCTGCCATGACTTCGGCGGTGCTGGCAGCAAAAACCTTTCCGTCGCTGGTCATTACCTCCCTTAGACCTGGCTCTAATACCACTTTGTTATGGAATTAGAACTCAAGCTAAGACTTTCGTACGATGCTAGTCAATTTGCTCTACCAACCTTGCAAGTACTAGCATGCCTGCTGCCTAAGATCTCTTAGGGAACGCGAGAAAGACAAGAGAGCTTTTGAAGAAAGAAAGCTTTGATTGCTGGAGAGAATGCTTTTCAAGACTTGTTTCTTGCTTGCTTAATTGCTTGCTTGCTTACTTGACAGCTTGGTTTCTTGTTGCCAAGTGAGAAGCCTATGAGGGATATTTATACTAATCCCCTTTCCTAATGAGTGGCTAGGATCTATTTGATCCAACGGTTAAGAATGCGAGCCTAGAATCTTCCTATGAAATATCTAAGATATTTCCTACTAAATATCAAAGATATTTACATGTTATGACTTCCCAAAACCTTTTCATAAGTCTCTGGAACATTCTGGGATTCTCTAGTGTTATCTTCAATCTTTTGCACCATTCTAGGGAGTTTGAAGCTCTCTAGGGCGCGCTGGACACGTTCCTGCATGTTTTTAGGACCAAGCTAAGGCGGGACGTGTCATGTGTCATGGGCCTAGAGTCTTGGTGTGCAGCATACGCCCGTGCGGTTCTTGGAGGCATCCCATACTACCCCCAGACCAGCCTGACCATATAGCGTATCGACTAGTTTCGCCCTGCCATTGGCTCATTAGGGAAGTGGCAATAGCTCCCAACCAGTTGTGCCCTTCGTATGATCAGTTCCCTTAATAGTTATGTCCTTGACAAGCGACAAGCGCCCCAAACTTAATCAGGTCGGCATGCCTAACGCGGCCAAGCCAATGTGACTAGGGCAGAACAACGCCTTATTGCTATTGGTGCCCTCACCCATGGCAGCTTAAAACAAGCCAGCACGTATGCTTTTCATGGTCCTTCATGGTTACGAAATTCGATCTGTAACACTCTCCCCCACTCAATGTTGCGATGACCTCGACGCAATGCTGTCGATGGAACTCCCCTCTCGGACTGTCACACATCACCTCATGCCTCCACGTCCTGAATTCACACCCTTTCCATGCCCGAAGCGTCCTACTCTTGTAGGGAAGGCCTCCACCCAAGGATCGACATGCTTCTGACCTATACCACTCTCTTGCTCTGCCTGGGCCTCATCTTCGCACCAAGCAAGATATCCTCCACCATGAGGACTGGTCTTCACACTCGACCAATTTGGAGCAAGCAGCCATGAAGAGCATGTCCTGCTCTGATACCACTCTGTCACAGGCCTAAAGTCTTGGCGCGCAGCATGTGCCCGTGCGGCGCCTGTAGACACCTCATATGACTCATGCAACAATTCAGGTCAACATGGAACATTTTAGAAACAAAGGGGGTAATAAAAGAAAGAGTGGCACCTGGATCAATCAATGCATACAAATCAAAATCAAAGATTTTCAACATACCGGTAACAACGTCAGGCATCTCATCAACCCTTTTACTCCCATGCAAAGCATAAAACCAGTTTTGCCTTGGGGCACTATCTTGCCAGCCATCTCCTCCCAAAGGAACTGCATTAGCCCCTTATGGATGAACCTCCTTGCCCTTGTTGTGATTTTGAGGGCAATCCACCTTTTTCTGATCCACCTCCCCACAACCAAAGCATGCATTAGTATCTCTCAAACATAGGCCCTTATGACCCCTTCACACCTAGGACACACCTTATTAGGAACTACAACACCAACACCTTGGGCCCTTGAAAGTCATTGACAACCCTCCTTTGAAATGCATGAGAAGACCCTTGGCCCTTATGGAACCAGCCTCCCTTTTGGAACATACCCTTAAAACGAGACCTCTTGGCCTCATGACCCCTTCTCTTCCTCAATTTCTCCTCTTTCATTTGTTCGACATAGGTCATCAAATGGGATAAGTCCATATCCCCAATCAACATAGCGGACTGGTATTCTTCACTCACTAAGTCGGACACCCCCATCACGAACTTACTCATTCTCGACCTTGCGTCGGCAACCAAGTAAGGAGAAAACTTTGAAAGTTGGTTGAACTTGAGGGAATATTCCCTCACACTCATTGATCCTTGTCTCAAATTCATAAATTCCTCCAATTTAGCTTCCCTAGGCTCAAGAGGGAAGAACCGATTAAGGAAAGCCTCTTTGAACTCTTCCAAAAGTACCACATGGTTAACTCCCTTCTCTTCTTTCCATTGGTTGTACCATATTTGTGCTAACCCTTTGAGTTGGTAGGCCACCAACTCCACTTTTTCTTCCGATCTTACCTATGATAGCCAATATCTTGTAGATCTCATCAATGAACTCTTGAGGGTCCTCATCTACCTTAGACCCATAGAATTCTGGGGGATTCATTCTCATGAAGTCTCTCACCCGAGAAGCCGATATGGGAGCATGAGGTGATTGGGCCCCTTGATTGGCTTGATTAGCCACCACTTGTGCAAGCAATGTGAGAGTATCCCAAAGATCTCCATTGGTTGGTTGTTCCTGGGGGGTGCAGGGTTGTCTCCTTCTCATGTTAGGCATGATCTAGCATAGCAAGGAACAAGCATTAGGGGAGCAAAGCTTATTTCAACTTTATAGCATGACTTAGAACATGAAGAGGGGAAACAATTCCTAAAATGTCTCATAGCCTCCTACTCATAGTTGTGGTGCACAACACAACCGTGAATAGGACTCAAATAATGCAGTGTGTTAAACTCCGAGGATCTAATAACCTAGTTCTCTGATACCAAGTTTGTCATAATCCAAGCCTAGGGCCTAGTCATGACATTGCGCATGGGGAACCCAAAGGGACCCCAAGCAAGACTCATAGCATATTATTACATATCCTTGGTCGCGGAAAAAATAAAATACAACAAGTAGTAGTAAATCGGAATAGACGGGGCTAAGGGATAACTTCATAACATCAACATCAAGAGTCAAATGAGTCAAAGCTCATAACATAGATACATAACATGTCCAACAACACCTCTACTATAAGATAAGAGCGGGGGCCAAGATAAAGCAACTAAGCTCACCCTCATAGTCAATACATATGTCAAGAGAGAAAGTCTTAATCATATTAAGAGATCATAAGTAACATCCTCGGAGTGGAGGACTCATCAACAAGCTTGAGCCAAGTTGTACTATCCACATAGAGGAGGATGCTCAAGTGGGACTCCGGATCCTACATGGTGACATCATATAGGCATAGAGCATGCTTAGTATGTTTGAATGTATTAAGTATGTAGGATGTAATGCAACAATAGATAGGCATCATAATCGAAATGCTTAATTAGACAATAGATGAGTATATGGCAATAATTGAAGATGTTTGAGTTAAACCATACTTTCTTAGAACATTACATATGTGTAGGGATTGACCATTTCTTAGTGCAATCCAAGGCCTATCACCAACATGGAGAGGCACATGAGGTACGAACCCTTTCATAAGATTGTTGAGGTACAAATCCTCCAATGGGTTGATGGGTACAAACCCCCAACAAGGTAAATGGAGTACAAACATCTCTAACAATGCTGATGGGCACAAACCCCCAACATGGTTGATGGATAGTCGCACCCTACCACCTATGGTGACCGGAGTACAAACCCCCCGATAGGTTGATGAGTACAAACCCCCAACAAAGTTGATCGATAGTCGCACCCTACCACCCAGGGTGACCGGAGGACAAACCCCCGGATAGGTTATCAAGGTATGAACCCCTTGACATAGTTACATGGCACACAACCCCCAAGTTGGGCATGGTTACAAGCTAACACCATATAGAAGATAATTATTTATACCTTTATCCTTTTCAACATCATCTAGCCGTCAGATAGATACATACATTCCATCATCATTTCATCATCATTTGATCATCATATAGTCATTCAACTCATAAGACAAGCATTGGGCCCTAAACTCCTCAATAAACCATAATCGTACATTTTATAAACACTTAGAGGGTGTGTAGTGCTAGTGAAAAACCATGCAATTCAAGAGTGAAATCATGCTAGGAGATTCAATGTAAAACCTCTAAAAGATACTTTGTAACACCCTAAAGCAATATACATCAAAACCCTTGGTCATAGCTTACAATAGATCTTAGATTCATAGCCCAAAACATGATAAAACAGTCACAATTTTATAAATCCCAACATAGTGGGCAGTGATTTTCATAATATAAGACCCATGAGTAAAACAACTTTAAATCATGTAATTTTGAGGAAAGGAGGTTTGGGCATCATGGGTGAAAGGAACCCATGAAAGAAACCCACATACCTTAACTTTGGAGATGAACTTGGTGAAGATTGGAGATGGAGACTTGAAGCTTGAGTGCAATCCTTATGATCCGGAAAGAGTTTTAAGTCTTGAGTTTAGAAGTAAAATATTTGGCTAAGTGTTTGAATGAATATTGGGGAATTTTTAGAATGATATGAGGGTGAAAATGGTTAAGTATAGGTACTTCCATGTTTGTGAACACTTAGGCCAAAACTTACTTGGACCGAAGTCAAAACTGGACGAAAAATAACACAGGTGCGTATGGCGCATCGTGCCAGGGGTGTGAAAATCTCTCTGGAAATTGTATTTGGGAATTTTGAATTTTGATATGGTTGCTTTAAATTAGGGTTAGACCCTTTTCCGCCTAAATTTGACCCCCTGAACAAGAATATGAAGTCGGATTTTTGATATCACGCACGGATTTTTCGATACATGGAAATTACAATTTTGGACACTTCCAGGCACATTTTTGGGAACTTTTGGGGTCCTTTCAACCCTCTTGTAGGATACCTTGAAATCCTTCATCAGATCTCATAATAGATCATAGTTTCATAGCTCAAAACATGTATAGTCTCAATAAACAAAACCAGTTCATGCTATAAGCTTAAAATAGATAGACATGCATAATCAATCAACATTTCATAAAATCCCAATATAATTTATAATCATGATCTATAATAATAGATGCCCATAGATGATACAACTTGAAAACATGCAATTTTCCACAAAATGGAAGATTGGGCTCCATGGGTGAAAGGACCAATGGATGAAACCCACATACCTCAAACTTGGGTTTTCTTGAGATGAGCTTGAAGGAAACTTGGATTTTTAAGTTAATCCTTGTTTTCCAAATTTAAGCTTGATGAAATGTTCCAATAACACCGGCAAAATATGCCTCAAAAATGCCCAAATTTTCATACATATCAAAATTCATGTATGATATCGAAAATCTAAGTTCATATTCTTATTCAGGGGACAAAATTGAATGAAAAAAAGGTGTAATCCAAATTTATAAGACTTGTAGCAAAAAATAAATTTCACCAAATTTCAATTTCCATAAGCGATTTATGTTGGCTCTGCAACGCGGAGCTGTCGCGGAGTAGTGTATTTTGTTGCAAATTTTTCCTGTTTCGATCCAAGGCCTTGGTGTCTTAGGTCCATACACTCCTATGCGTAAAAACACCTATCTTAGTGATTTTTCAAACTCATATCATTCAATACATTACCCAAAACCCTCTCTAACACTTAGCTAAATATTTTATCCAAATTCAAGTGCTCCAAACTCATACTGGATCTCAAGAAATTCATTCAAGCTTCAAGTTCTCATTCAAATCTTCATCAAGGAAATCTCCAAGGTTGAGGTATGTGGGTTTCAACTATCGGGTCCTTTCACCCATGGTGCCCAACCTTTATTTTTATGTAAATTGCATGTTTTCAAGTTGATTTATCTATGGGTACTTCTTATTATGAATTTGACTATGAACAATGTTGGGGTTTCATAAAATGTTGACTGTTTAAGCATGTTTTAAGCTATGAATCTATAATATATTATGAGATTTGATAAGGAGTTTCAATATATATTACATGATGGTGTTACCAAGTGTTGGTGGGTTGATTTACATTAAGTTTTCTCACAAGATTTCGCTCTTGAATTGCATGATTTTGAACTTACACACCCACCAAGTGTTTGATAAAATGTCCGGTTAGGGATTCTTGATTTATTGATGATCTATTGTATCGCTTACGAATCAAGTGACTTTATGATGAATAAGGGAATGTATATATGGGAATTAAATTCAGGTAAAGTACTAATAGCATTGCAAGTGAATTGTTGGGATCCCATGTTTATTGTATTCTTGGGAAAATGAGAAGTTCTTTCTTGATACTTGAATGTGATGGTTTGATGAGCTATTTTAATCACTCCTACTGAAAAAACTATATCGTAAGATATGGATATTCTATAAGTCCACCAAAAAGGCTATGCCGTAAGGTAGAATGACTCATGGCTCCTACCGAAAAGATTATATAGTAAGGTAAGGACATCCTATAACAACTACTAAAAAGGCTATGCCATAAGGTTAATTCATAGTTCCTACTGAAAAGATTATATTGTAAGGTAGAATAATTCATGGCTCCAACCTAAAAGATTATATCGTAAAGTAGGGAACGTCTTATGTTACCTACCAAAAAAACTATGTGGTAAGGTAGGGGTATTGGTAACACTCTCTGAAAAGGTTATACCGTAAGGCTAGTGGGTGGCTTTGTGGCCGATCTCAAGCATGTTGTCTAAGCTTGAGCATACATATATTCCACATTGAATTTATGTTCCTTGATTATGACTAAGCATATTTTACTTCAAGCATTGATCATGCATGTCATATTGATATTACCTTATCTCTTGCTTATGCTTATGCATTTTGATTATGCTACCTATCACTTGTTGTATTGCATCCTAAATACTTGTACATTCAAACATACTAACGCATACTTTATGCCTACATGATGTTACCATATAGGAACCAGAGCTCCTCACAATTATCATCCACATGGCTAGATTTGACATCTTGAAGATAAGATTTGGTGAGTCCTCAAGTTCGGGGATACTAGCTATGCTACTCTTGCTCATGTTATTTCTTTATGTTGAACTATGGTACACTGAGGGTGAGCCTGGAAGTGTCTTGGCCCCGCCCAATCTATGCTAGAAGTGTTGTTGGACAAGTGATGTAATTAAGCTATGATCTTGACTCTTGAGTGTCCTATGTTTTACGCTATCAAAGACTTCCCTTAGTCCCTTTATCCTTACTTATACTCTCTTGTTATTGTTTAATTGCTTCCGCGACCAAGGATGTGTAAATGATATACTAAGAGGTTTGTTTTGGCTTCTTTTGGGTTCCCATTCACCGTATCACGTCTAGGCCCTAGGCTTCGGTGATGACACTTTAAATCCTTCAAATTTGAATGAGATATTTGATTAAGTCTTAGAGAGGTTTTTGTGAGACTTTTGAGTGATATAGAGTTGAAAATGGTTAAGTATGGGTGTTTTCACGCATAAGTTGGCATGGGGTTATGCCCCCAATACCCTTAGCCAACACAGGAAAAAGTTAAGGAAAAAATATACTAGTCCGCATCCAGTCCGTGAAGTGGAGCAAATGCGCACCAAAAATAATACTACTTTGCGCCCCTGGCGCGTCGCGGCTAGGCACGGATGCTCTTTGGAAGTCAAAAATTAGCGAAATTTATTTATCTCTATGGGTCCTCTAAAATCTGGGTTATACCCATTCCCCACTCAATTTTGCTCCCTATCAAGAATATGAAGTCAAATTTTTGATATCACATATGGATTTTGAGATATATATAAATTACGATTATGGGCTTTTTCAAAGCACATTTTGGGGCATTTCAATATCTCCCCCTTGGGAAAATTCATTCCAAAATGTCAAAGAAACTGCATAAGAGAAGTAATCATGAAGATTTCAGCCCAACATGAATGCAACAAATGCATTTAAACATCATTTTGAAAAAAAAGTCTCAACATAAGTGTCAAAAATTACCATAGACTTCTTACCATGAACATGAATGCATGCAAAATGACATAAGGGTTAAAACTTAAGACTTGAAATCATATAAGGGACTTAAATTAGTACCTTCGGCTTGAGTAGAGTGGAAGAGATATGGATATCACTTTCTCATGTCGGCCTCGGCTTCCCATGTGGCACTTTCAACTTGTTGGTTCCTCCAAAGGACCTTGATAGGCTACGTCTTTGTTTCTGAACCTCTTCACTTGTCTATACAAAATCTCCACCAAGACCTCCTCATAAGTCAAATTTTCTTCTACAACACCCAAAATATCAAAGGGCACTATAGCACTTGGGTCACCAACACACTTTCTCAACATGGACACATGGAAGACAAATAAACCATGTTCATCTCCCTAGGCAACTCCAACTCATATGCAACCTGAACCACTCTCCTAAAAACTCTGTAAGGATCCACAAACCTTGGGCTTAGTTTCCCCTCCTTGCCAAACCGGACCACACCCTTCATGGGTGAGACTTTCAAGTAAACTCAATCACCAACCTTAAACTCAAGATCTCTCCTCCTCATATTAGAGTAGGACTTTTGTCTACTTTGGGCTATTTTCAATCTCTCTCTTACAACCTTGAAACGCCCCAAAAATGCACAAAAATGTGCCTTGGAAATGCTCATAATTGTAATTTCATATATTTTGTAATTTGTGCGTGATACCAAAAATTCGACTTCATATTCGTGATCAGGGGGCAAAATTAAGTGGGAAATGGGTATAACCCTGATTTTAGAGCAATCGTAGTGAAAAATAATTTTTCAAAAATTTGTTTATCCAGTGTTGATTCGTGCCCCTGGCGCATCGGTGTTATTTTGTTCCTAGTTTTTCTATTTTGGCCTAAGGCTTTGGGTCTTGGGCACATGTCCTCCTATGCATAAAAACACATATACTTAGCCATTTTTTAACTTTACATCACTCAAGACACTCTCAACACCCTCTCTAACACTTAGCCAAATATTTCATCTAAATTAAAGTGTCCCAAACTCATCTCTAGATCTCAAGAATTTCATTCAAGCTTCAAGTTCTCATTCAAATCTTCATCAAAAAAATCCCCAAATTTGAGGTATGTGGGTTTCAACTATTGTGTCCTTTCACCCATGGTGCCCAACCTTTCTTTTTATGTAAATTGCATGTTTTCACGTTGGATTATCTACGGGTATCTCTTATTATGAATTTGATTATAAACAATGTTGGGGTTTCATAAAATGTTGACTATTTAAGCATGTTTTGAGCTATGAATCTAGGATATATTATGAGATATTATGAGGAGTTTCAATGTATCTCTCATGAGGGTGTTACCAAGTGTTAGTGGGTTGATTTACATTGAGTTTTCTCACATGATTTCACTCTTGAATTGCATGATTTTGAACTATCATTGCACACCCGCCAAGAGTTTGATAAAATGTCTTGTTGAGGATTCTTAAGTTATTGATGGTCTATTGCATGGCTTATGAGTTAAGTGACTCCAAGATGATAAAAGGATTGTATGTATGTATTGAATTTATGAAAAGTATCTATAGTGTTGCAAGTTGACCGCATCTTGTTGAGGGGGTGATATGCCTCAACCACTTTGATGGGGGGTGCTATGCCCATCTACCATGTTGAGGGATACATACTTAGCCACTTTGATAGGTGGTGCTATGCTCATCTACCATGTTGATGGGTATATACCTTGACCACTATGATGGGGGATGTTATGCCCATCAATCAATTAAGGGGTAGATACCTCAATCCCCTTCCAAGGGGGAGATATGCCTTGGATTCCAAGTAATAGTTTGCTTGGTCTATGATAATGGTCTCTTCCTACACATGTAATATGTTCTATATAATCATGCTTTACTTCAAGCATTGGTCATGCATGTAATGTTGTTATTATACTTATTCCTTGCTTATGATTATACATTTTGACTATGTTGTCTATCTCTTGTTGCATTGCATCATACACATTTAGTATATTCAAACGTACTAACGCATACTCTATGCCTACATGATGTTACCATGTAGGAACGGGAGCCCCTCACGATCATGCTCCACGTGGCTAGTCTTGGCATCTTGAAGATAAGCTTTGGTGAGTCCTCAAGTTCGGGGACACTAGTTATGTTGCTCTTGCTTTGTTACTCTTTATGTTGAACTCTTGATACTATGAGGGTGAGCTTGGAAAGTGTCTTGGCCCCAGCTCCAATCTATGGTTAGAAGTGTTGTTGGAACAAATAATGTACTTATGCTTTGAGCTTTGACTCTTCTATGTTTTATGCTATCAAAGACTTTCCTTAGTCCCTTATGCTTGTTTATACTCTCTTATTGTTATTTGATTGCTTCCGCAACCAAGGATGTGTAAATGATATGCTAAGAGGCTTGTTTAGGGTCCCTTCAGGTTTCCATTCTCCGTGTCACATCTAGGCCCTAGGCTTGGTTCATGACAAATCTCACTTTTTCCAAGGCTTCCTTAACCAAATCTGGACCTTGCAAAGCCATTTCCCCCACTTCAAACTACCCAACCGGAGATCTACGACGCCCACCATAAAGAGCTTAAAAGAGAGTCATACCAATGCTTGAGTGGTGGCTATTGTTGTAAGTGAACTCAATGAGTGGAAGATGTTAATCCCAACTACCCTTAAACACCAAAACACAAGTTCTAAGCATATTCTCAAGAGTTTGAATAGTCTCTCGGCTTGACCATCCATTTGAGGATGAAAAGTCGTGCTAAGCCTAACCTTGGTACCAAGACCTCTTTGGAAGGACCTCTAATAGTGACAAGCGAATTGAGCACAATGATCTGAAATGACAGACAAGGGCACCCCATGCAATCTAACCAACTCATGTATATACACATGGCATAATCTTTGGCACCCTAAGTGGTTTTGACCGATAAAAAGTGAGCTGACTTTGTCATTCTATCCACAACAACCCAAATAGAGTCTAAATGTTTCCTAGTCTTAGGCAACCCAACCACAAAATCCATGTTGATCTCTTCCCACTTCCAAGTAGGAATCTCTATATCTTGGGCTAGGTCACCCAGCAATTGATGTTCGGACTTCACTTGTTGGCAATTGTGACATCCGGATATGAACTTGGCAATCTCCCTCTTCATACCACCCGACTGATACACTTCCCTCAAGTCTCTATACATCTTTGTAGAACTAGGGTGAATGGAAGAGGATGAATTATGGACCTCCTTCAAGATCAATTCTCTCAAGTCATCTACATTTGGCACACACAATTTACCTTGGTACCTAAGGACACCATCTTTCCCTTAGGAGAAAACATCCACTTTACCACCTCTCACCAAGGTTTTCAACTCTAGCAAAATGGGGTCAAGATCTTGTTTTGCCTTTACCTCCTCAATCAAGGAAGATTTAGAACTATCAACAACCACTACCCCACTATTGCCAACTTCATCCAACCTAACCCCCAATTTGGCCAACCGGTGAATCTCTCTAGCCACCTCTTTGCCACCATCATCAATATGAGTTAGACTACCCATAGACACCTTACTTAGAGCATCAGCCACAACATTAGCTTTGTCAGGGTGACACTGCACAATCATATCATAATCTTTAAGGAGCTCTAACCACCTTCTTTGTCTCAAGTTAAGATCTTTTTGGGTGAACACATAATGGGGACTCGTGTAGTCGGTAAACACATCAACATGAACCCCGTGCAAGTGGTGACGCCAAATTTTCAAAGCAAATACTATGGCCACCAATTCAATATCATAGGGAAAGTGATATAACTCTTCTCATGCACCTTAAGTTGTCTAGAGGCATCTGCTATAACCTTACTATTTTGCATCAGAACACACCCCAAACCAATTCTAGAGGCATCACAATATACAACAAATCCTTCCAACACTTACGGTAGCGCCAAGATAGGAGCGAAGACAAGCTTATCTTTCAAAGTTTAGAAACTCTTCTCACATTCGTCGGTCCACATGAATTTTGCCTTATTTTGTGTCAACTCAATCATTGGAGAAGCAATAGAAGAGAAGCCATTCATAAACCTCCAGTAATAACCAGCTAAACCCAAGAAACTTCTAATATCTGATAGAGCAAAGGTCTAGGTGAATTTCTAATCACCTCCGTCTTCTTAGGATCTACTTTAATGCCATCACCCGACACCACATTCCCTAGACAAGCAATATCTTTCAACCAAAAGTCACATTTTTGCTATTTAGCATACAACCTTTTCTCCCTCAAGATTTGCAACACTACCCTAAAGTGATTCACATGCTCCTCCTCACTATGGGAATAAATCAAGATATCATCAATGAAAACCACCACAAACAAGCCAAGGTAGGATTTAAAGACCTTATTCATGAGATCCATAAATATAGTTGTGCATTGGTCAACCCAAAGGACATAACCACAAACTCAAAGTGTCCATACCTAGTTCAGAAAGTCGTCTTGGGAATGTCACACTCCCTCAGTTTCACTTTGTCACACCCCAAGTCCCCTTAGGGCGGACCGGCACCCGTCACCGATAAGGCCCGGGAGAACCAACCTGTAACTATATGCTTTCTATCCATATTATGAGGGGTTCTACATTTGACATGTCTGTAATAAGATAAGTAGTGATAGCAAGCCCAAAAAGAAATACATATGATTAGGCCGTTGGGGCCACAGTATCTATAGTATGAGACATGACTTTACTTTGCTTTACATAGTCTACAAAGCCTCTAAATAAGGAAAAACATCTTATAAGGGTCGGGACAGGCCCCGCCTCAACAAACTGTACAATAAAAACGTGCAATCTTTAGACATACACAAGCCCCGAAGCAACCTGGAGCTTGATGACAGCAGCTGAACATCCTGTACTCATACTGGGGAGATGTACTAACACCTGTACCTGCAGCATGAAATGCAGGTCCCCCGTAAGGGACGTCAGTACGGGATAATGTACTGAGTATG